>REGM01000049.1:524550-556496 GCA_004194415.1 Aurelia aurita
AAAGTGTTACGGATCACCCTCCCGTTTACACGGTAGCGGATCACTTTTGATCCGATACAAAAAGTGTTGCGGATCAGCCTCCCGTTTACAAGAGCTCGAAGTGATCCGATACACTTCTGCCCCGCTATTCAAACTGCAATTATGATGAAACCTCGTTTGTATGAAAAATACCCTCGTAATGAATCCGAATCAAAATTGATGCGGATCACTTGCGTTTACACGGTGCAGAGCAGAAGTGATCCGATACAAAAGTGATCCGATACAAAACGAGTTCGCTTTCGTAGCAGGATCAAAATTGATGCGGATAGCGAAGCAGAAGTGTATCGGATCACTTCGAGCTCGTGTAAACGGGAGGCTGATCCGCAACACCTTTTGTATCGGATCAAAAGTGATCCGCTACCGTGTAAACGGAGTCTTAATGTTCCAAAAAAGCTTTCGCATAAACTAAAGTAATTGGCATAAAATAAAGAAAGTATTTGTAGCCAAATGATCATCCTACATTGCTATTATTTTCACTGTAGCTACTGCAGCAAATTTGGCAGAAATCTGCCAAAAGTTGTCGAGGCGGAGCATCCAATAATTAATTGCAACTTTCATTTCGTTTTTCAATTATTATAGAACTTGAATTTCTGAAAGATGAAATTTATCCCGCACCTTTGAAAATGCAGTAGTAGTAAGTGAAAGATTTAAGAAAAAGAAAAAATGCCAGTTAGCAGCAGCCAATAATGATTAAGGACAACTCATAAAACATTAAGAACTAAAATATATACATATCTTACAACAACAAGTTCCCAGGACATTGTTCTTACTTCTTGCGCGCTTTTCGACTAGCTCCCCTCTCAGCACCAGATACCTCTGCCAGTTTCTTCATTATCAGTTCTTCGTTTGATTTCAGTTGATGATCCATATTTGTTTTGAGCTGTGAAATAAATTTACTGGGTGAGTAAGAAAAAACGTGCACCTTTTGAAAATCATCAACATTTGATTATATTACCGATCATGAAAATTTATTGATATTCATGTATGTCAAGGACCAAATTAATTTGAGACATAGGCAAACTTTTGAAATGAATTTGTGGGAATTTCTGTTTTTAGAGGCTACCTGGTTTTGAAGCATGCTCTGAAATCACAATGAATGATTGTAAAATTGAATCTTAATGCTATAATATTTTCTCGTTTGGCCATCAGGGCTTTAATTTGCAATACGTTTCGAATAACTATCTTCGCCAGTAACATAATTAGTGTTATTGGGTGAAAAGGGTGAAGTAGGAAAACTTTTTCAGAGAAATATTGCACTCTGCGAAATTGTAGGGGTCACTTTGTAGATGGAAGAAAGCTCTTGGTATCTACGTAGTCATTGCAAGGTGAATTTGTAAATCCGATATTGTGGGTGGCCATAACATAAAATTTCACGAAAGATCCGTTGCAAAAGGATCAACATACGGTCATACGTGGTGGATTAGACTGATTATCTGAGTTCCTTGTATTCCTGTGGCAAACCTCGCTAAACAGGTGTTGTTGATATCATGCAAGTCAAAGAACGCAGGGAAACAAGGGACTCTGTTGTTAGTACTTCACCACCATCTGTACAAGGATGTGCCCCTGAGTTTTTGATGACCAACCCACTTTTATGATAATGTAATGGTTGACCAACTCACTTTTATGATGACGTAAATTCCGCGTCAAGACTAATTTTTAAGGAAATTTTCACAAAAATTACACCCTGTTTTAAAGGATTTTCTCTTGCCGAACACACCCTTATGAAGGCCACATCCCTGCCAGTAAATATCAGTGAATACCCTGGGGTTGTATGGCAAGATAACATCGTTGAAGTGAAAGTCGCAACGTACCTTATGAACTTGATCTGTTAGTGTAGAATTGATCAATGCTTTCAGTTCCTTCACTGCTGGAGGATCTAAAGAAAGAAACAGTCATAGGAAGAAACGTTCTTTTTCAATGGCAATACTATCATGCAGCTCTCTGCTCTGTAACAGACTAAAGGCCGAGCGAGGCTGTTGGGTGCAACTAGAACCGAAGTTATACGATAAGGTTAACTGAGGTCAAAAGTTAGCCACGCAAAACAATAGATGTGCACTTTCGCTAGTGTTGCTAAAAAGAACTGCAAACTTTGTATAAGAGAATGGCCTTTCCTTGGACGGGTTCCGAGCACAGAAACTGGAAAAGTTTGGTGTATCGTCTGCTCGAAGCGCCCTCGAAGCGCCCGCAAGGGACCCTGCCCCGCAAGGAACCCTGCCGAAGCTGAGTAGACCACCCCTATGGCATCTCATCCCAAGGACTTTAATCTTGTCTCTGAAGGCTACCACTAGGCTAACCTACCACCTGTTACTGCTGATACTACTGTCGATTTTAATATCCGTACCTCGTCATTAAAATTGCCTAACCAAGAAAAAACAGTTTAGTGAATGAGCAACTATCAAGTAATGTGTACTAAATACCTTCCACTTCAGTTTCTTGACTTTCCTCTGTTACGTCCACTTTCAGTTCCTACAAACAATACAGAGTGAAAATGATCACGAGAAAATGCAAAATTCAATGTCCCTTGCTTCAGCAACTTTTCAAATACTCTCTCGTGATAACAATTACTGTTCTACAAGAATATATTTTAAATACCGGGTGTCTAAAAAAAGTACCCCCTTTTGACTGGAAAAAAGAATAAAACAATAAGATGTCATGACCTTTCGACAGCACAACTAAACTTGTTAATCTTTAACTTAAATGCACGTACCTTGCATTTATAAATCGTCCGCCAAACACCGGAGATACCATTTACATTTTAAAATACAGTTTAAAATTCCTTCGGAAAATGCCCATGATATCAAATCATGGTTAGGCCCTTTCTCAAAACCTCTGGTTTCAAGTGCACTCTAAATTTTGACTTTGGGAGCTCGTATCTCCGGTGTTTGGTGGACAAATTTTAAATGGAAGGTATGTGCATTTAAGTTGAAGATTAACAAATTTAGATGTGCACTCGGAGATTCCCGATATCTTATCGTTTTGTTCCTTTTTCCAGTCAAAAAAGGGTAATTTTTTAGACACCCGGTACTGTAAACGCTCTATTTAGCCCCCTTCTCTATTAAGCCCCCTCTCTAATAATCTCCTTTCTTCTAAGCCAAATTCTAAATAAGCCTCCCTCTCTATCAAGTCCCCCTCTAGTATCCAATGCAAGAGGCTATGAAAGGTTTCCTATCTATTTAGCTAAAAAATTAAAAAGTTAATTTTCAAAGGGTTTTGGATTAAAACGGCTTTGANATATTAATAGACCAAAGCAGTTTTGGGAGCAAATTAAGAAATGTTATCCAACAAAATCCTCAAAAGAGCGAGGCAGCAAATTATTTGAAATAAATGGGGAACTTACAGCAGAAAAGAAAACTATATCCAACGAATTCTGCACATTCTTCGCGACGATTGGCAGAAAATTGCAGAATGCTTTACCAGCATTAGTGAATCAAATCTGGAAACATCACGAACACTCAACATTGCATCATACACAGAACCCGAAAAAGTTCAACTTTAATTTCAAAATGACAAGCATCAAAGACATCAGAGACATTTTAATGAAACTTAAAAGAAAAAAGGCCGCTGGTTGTGACGATATACCAACATCATTGATTGTTGATGGGGCAAACGAGATAGCTGGTCCTCTCTCAAAATTGATCAATCGATGCCTTGAAATGGCAATCTTCCCATCTGCTGAAAAATGCTCCAAAATTACACCAGTTTACAAATCAGGCGAAAGAACGATCATGGATAACTATAGACCAATCTCGGTACTTCCTGTTCTTTCGAAAGTCTTTGAACGGGTTGTGCACAATCAGCTCTATGATTATCTTGAGGCCAATAATATGCTCTCGGAGAGACAGTTTGGTTTTCGGAACAGATCATCTACTCAACACGCGGTTACATTTTTCTCAGATTTCATCAGAACCAATATGGACAAGGGCCTTATGACTGGAGCCGTATTTATTGATCTGCGAAAGGCTTTTGACACGGTGGACCATGCCAGACTCCTATCTAAACTTCCTATCTATGGTATCAAAAACAAGGAGCTCCATTGGTTTGAGAGCTATCTGTTTGGTAGAAAGCAAACTGTATCATATGATGGAGCTTTGTCAGAAATTCAAGCTATTTCATGTGGAGTACCTCAGGGATCGATATTGGGTCCATTGCTATTTACCTTACTAATAAACGATATCGATCAAAATTTAAGACAATGTGAAATGACCCTCTATGCTGATGATTCTGTTTTGTACGTTGCTAGTAAAACATGTGATGTTATCGAAGAAAAGTTGAATAGTGATCTAGAACGGATTGCTAACTGGTTTGTCCAGAATAATCTCATAGTAAATCTTAAAAAGACCAAGACCGAGTGTGTCCTTTATGGTACACACCAGAGAACTTCGGGATCCAAACCTATGGAAATTAAGATCAATCAAACAAAGATCACGGAATCAGACGTATACGAATATCTAGGCGTACAGATGGACAAAAATCTGACGTTTTCTGATCACCTCGACAAAACAATAAAAAAAGCAACATCTAGAGTAAAGTTATTGTCGCGTATACGGCACAATATCAGTCCGTACACAGCAGAAACAATTTACAAGGTAACAATTTTACCAATTCTGCTTTACTGTAACAATGTGTTCCTTCACATGGCACCATCAAAGAAAGCCCTTTTCGAGAACATTCAGAAACGCGCACTGAAAGTAATAAATGGCAATAAGCACAGTGTAAAATTTGAAAAAGTCAGCAGTATACGAAATAAAATGTGTGCTCTTGAAGTCTTCAAAAGTTTGAATGGCGTATCGCCACACGCCTTTGAAAATTACTTCACAAGAGTTAACCACAGTCAGTGTACTCGTGCCAATACAAAGAATATCGTTTTGCATAAAGTCAAATCTGAAACAGGAAAGAAGGCCTTTTCCTTTCAAGGAGCAAAGATTTTCAATAAACTGACAGATGAAATGAAGACTGAAACTTCAATTTTACGATTTAAAACTTTCTGTAAAAATTTTAACTTTGACTTTTAACATTTTATCTTCTTGATGTAAATTGCTTTTTTCTTTTGTATTCAATTTTCGTATATTTTAGACAGGTCCTTGATTGATAACAGCAAATTGTTTGCTGAACAAGTTTAACCTGTATAAATATGATATTATTATTATTATTATTATTACAACGTGAGTAAGAATTTAAGCCAACGAATAAAAATTCACAACTTTCTCGAGATAAAAGGAAGATGTGCCTCTCCTGCAGTAACGATAACGGTGTACCTATATTTTATTCTTACAACGTGAGCAAGGTTTTAAGCCAACGAATAAAAATTAACAACTTTCTCGAGATCAAAGCAAGATGTGCCTCTCCTGCAGTAATGATAACGGTGTCCCTATATTTTATACCACCGTTATTCTTACAACGTGAGTAAGATTTTAAGCCAATGAATAAAAATTCACAACTTTCTCGAGATCAAAGGAAGATGTCGCTCTTCTGACTTACAATTTAGCAATTTGATGATGTCACAATCTTAAACAAGTTGAAATATAGAAACGCTGTAATTTTGAAAATAATCAAGATGTAAAAAAAAAGTCTACCGTACACCACCTAATGTTCCTTTTAAACCATTCAAACCTCAAAGAAAAAATAAATATGCAATTTACACTTCCTTTTTGAAAGAATGGAAACCTATGCTTTTCAAGCCATGCCTAATGCATGGATGCACATACTCAAAAGCTATCATTATGTAGAAAAAAAAACTACCAACGAAACAGTCGCCTACCAAAAAGATCCGTACTTAAAGGGGCTCCGTCTCCAAATTTCGATCGAAACGGTGATTTTGCAGTTTTTTGATAGGCAATATCACACAGACTCTTCGTCTTCTTGTCAAAAATGAAAGCGTTATTTTGAAGATAAATCTTTGTACTTCACAGAGAAACAAACCAAACATTCATATCTTTTAGGATTGCTCTGATATAAGTGGATTTTGAAAGGTCATTTTTTGGTGGCTTGGGTGAAGCCACAAAACAAACTACAGAAGACAATGGACACGTGCCTAAAACAATGGTGTTTACAGATTTGTTTACATTTTGGCGACGGAGCCCCTTTAAGGAAGAGCATAACGTTATATCTATGGACAAACTGCTGAGATTGAATCATTAGACTTACGGCCACTTACCTGCAGTCTCAACCTTTGGTTCTGGCAAGCCATTGTATTCCACTGCTAAATTAAGTCTTATCTAAAGGAATGAGGACATAGGAACTTTAACAAGCAGTAGATAAATCTTCTTTGCTTTTTGGGCCATTTGCAAATCAAATTTCTGTAGCGACTTTTTTTATAGTTTTTTGACCATAACAAGAAATATAAAAAATTGACAATTTCTTAATGATTCTTGATAATATTTGACAGGAACTTTGATCTTTCCTTTTGCTTTTCGTTTTCTTTACTATGTTAATTATTTTATATAACGTATTTACGAAATTGTAATTATTCTTAGATTTAGTTTGTTTTGAAGCAGAAATTTAATTGGAATTTTTGTATACTTCGGCATGGCCCCCTGTAGATCAGTCCTTTGACTGACGGGCTACCATGGGTAAAAAAAAAAAAAAATGAAAATGAAATGAAATGCCTTAATGTTTAGATTAACAATGTCTTAGTAAACAACAACGGAAGGGGAAGACGAGGATTTTTTAACGTTACACCACAGCCAATGATTAGGGAAAGGCGAGCAACTTACCTTGGGAGTGAAAGCATATTTATACAATTTAAAATGCTTGAAGTACCTGCAACGAAAAAGCCAAGAGATTCTATTAGGAACGATTTAGGAAAAGTCCAGGAGATTTACGGATGATAACGGTCTTCCTGCTAGTAAGAAAGTGTTCTATCGACTCTGCTGACGAAACTGTCTTCTGAACAAAGAATTTGAAAATCGAGTGCACAGAGTGATCTTTACATAAGGTTTGTTCAAATTCGAGTCGATCCAAATAATACCCTCTGATAAAATAGTTGTAAATAGTTACTGCTATTGTTGCTGTTAATTTATTAATAAATTATTCAGTGCACGGCAGTCCTTTTCTTCAAATTCAACTTTGGAAAGTATCTTGCTCAAAACAGCACAATTTTACTTTGATTTACTTCAATCAATCTACGAGAACTTTTACACGCGAGGCAATTCATTCAACAAAATCTTGTACTGCGTGTTTTAAGTAAAACCCCAATCGAAGAAAGGTGGAAACATAAAAGTCTCAGAATTCCTTGTGTCAGCACAAATTCTGAATGTGCTTTAAAGGTGTTATTTGCCCGTTCTTCACTTACAGCGCTATTTGGTACGACTATTAATTTTGTTTGGGAATGATTCCAGAAGTTCGGTGCCTCATAAGGACCAACTCTTTGCCTGCGCAAAAGTTTTGCTATAGTTCCTTGCTTGCGTAAAAATGAAATGCTTGCATAAAAAGATTATATGAATCACAAATTATCGCGCGATAAGTCACAAATTATCCCGCGATAAATTGTTAAATTCCACATGAAATGGCTAAAATATACTTACGTTTCAAGGACATAATCCGTTATTTGCTTTGACTCTGCCATATTGTAAAGCTGTACACTGAATGGAGGTCTCTGTAAAATCAAACATATTATTCTAACATTTGCTGCTTCATGATTAGTAAAAATGTATTTCTTCGGTAAACCCGATAAGCTGCCGGATGCCCCAAAAAAAAACTAAACATATTTGGTCGGGCCTAGCGATGAAAATTTGCCTTTAATCAATGGCTAATCATTTTTAAAACGTTCTTTTATAGTTAACTTACAAATACTAATGTTGAAAGTTTAAATTTCTGGCACCTCCAAACCAGAGCTTTGGCGTTTTGGCCAAAGCAAATCGTTGATGAGCAATGAGCTATGGAGGTAAGGAAGCAATTGCACCCATATTTTTGGGTAATATTCACGAAATTGCTCTGTTTCGAGGGTAATACACTCTCTTTTACTACCAAATGCTGTTTTACATGCCAGAAAACTTGCCTGTAACAAAAGTAGCAGCTACACTATAATTTTTGAAACGAAAAAAGAGAACAAGATTGAGAACCTTTTACGCTGAAANCTAATGTTGAAAGTTTAAATTTCTGGCACCTCCAAACCAGAGCTTTGGCGTTTTGGCCAAAGCAAATCGTTGATGAGCAATGAGCTATGGAGGTAAGGAAGCAATTGCACCCATATTTTTGGGTAATATTCACGAAATTGCTCTGTTTCGAGGGTAATACACTCTCTTTTACTACCAAATGCTGTTTTACATGCCAGAAAACTTGCCTGTAACAAAAGTAGCAGCTACACTATAATTTTTGAAACGAAAAAAGAGAACAAGATTGAGAACCTTTTACGCTGAAACGTGGAAAATTTTCTCAACAAATTTTTAGAAACCTTACGTACTAATGACTGATCGAACTTTCTTATAAAAAATGCTTGACGGAATGTTTACCTTGACACAATGCCGCAGCAGAAGTTCTTTAAAGTGTTCATAAGTAACATCAACATTGCCAAATGGGGTCTCTGTGTAAGAAAAGAATGATATCTTTTAAGTATAACATCTACGGAAGTAACAATTGGCAAAATTGTGAATTTCAAATCTCTTTCTTAAGACAAAATGCTACTCCATCAATTGCTAAATAGCTTCAAGTAGTGGTAAAATGGATGTAAGTTACTCTTGAATGAAAAATTAGGGGCTCCTCCCTTCAGGCTCCAAAATTTTTATGCTATTGTTTTCAAAGTTTTTGAATAATCAAATTTGATGTCTTTAAATACATTCAGTCAGGGGCGTCACCAGCCCTAAAATGTGGGGTGGACTTAGTATGAAATCGAGTTCTGAAAGGTATACCCAGCCATTTTTACATCGTTTTTGCTTATGAATAAATACCACAACGAGAAAACTGGGTTGGACAGTCCACCCCCTTGGCGACACCACTGCATTCAGTGATGACAAATAACAAAAACTATCTTACCTACTCCTTTTTCATGTGTCCTCTTCACGATGGACAAAAATGCTGAGATTTGCTCTTCATTGAAATTACAATCTTTTGCAAACCTATTTTAGAGTGGAAAGTAGGTTACAAAAATTTGTTTTTCAAGTCTTTATTACTAGCTTTTTGACATATATAATTTTTAACTGTAAACAGTTCAGTGCAATAAATTTCAGTGATTTTAAATTTTGGGAAATTTCTGAAATTTTAGAGGAAATTTCGAAAATCTTTGTTCTAGCGTAATTATATTTCTGGTTTCTGCAGGAATACGTCTCATAATTTTCTGATTTTTTAAAATATTCATGAAAAGCATAATATGATTGTTTTGATTTTATATTCTGATAACATTTATGGGAACGCAAAATTGCTTCATAATGTTGGCAGGTGTACCACAAAACACAAACAATGGTCCCAAGGTTGAGAAGAACTTTTTAAGAAACAAATTGTTGCTTAATATACATAAAGTTGAAAAATTTGAAGATGATACCGATAAGCAAAGTAGAACAAATCCACCAGTATTTTACTTTTCATGTTTTCATCATCTCCATTCAGTTGAAGGATGTGAGCAATTTTGCTGTGAAAGAAATGTTTAACATATAAATATCAAGATTGCATCATGGGTTATTTGTGTGTGCCTAGAATATGTACAGTGTGCATGCTTTACAATTTGAATAATTACGCAATTTCTGACTTGACTTTGAAGAAACAGTACTTTTGGAAATAGGTTTTGAGTTCTCAGTTGATTAAAACAATTTTTTAATGTGGTTTGACTAATTGTTGAATTGCAATGTCCTTTGGCCCATGACTAGCTTCTGGTTCTGTTGTTTGAACTGCTAACTGAAAGCCACCAATAATGGTTTGCAGCACTTTTTAATAAATTTAATTGGTACCTGAAAGATTGAAAATCGTGCTAGGAGTCATCATACAGCAATTATCTTAATTTCAAAAAATATATTCCAACATTATGATGTGACCTTTAAAAAACCTAATAACAAACCTCTTGACTTTTTCAACTTCCTGCAATGAGTTCAATTCATCAATATGGCTCAGAGTAAAATCTGACCTGAAATTTTGAAATTAGTCTCAGTGAATAATTTACAAATCAAAATGACAGGAGCAGCTTCACTTGATCAGCATTGCTTGTTGGATCAGTAGATACCTTGAATCTTAAATGTATTTATCAGTTTTTCCCCATCTTATCATTTTGATTTGTATCATCATGTCATTGTATCATTGCATTGTTACAATTTTTCAGCATTTTTCTTCACTTTTAGCAACAATTTCCAAGTTTGATAGCAAATTCTTACCTTTTTTCTAATAATACAAAATGCCGAACTTTAAACTTAGTCAAAACTGTTCACCACAGAATGTTTCAACCCCAAAATACTGTACTATTTGAGGCAGATTACCAAAAAACCTATACAAAAATATGCAAAAACGACAGTACCATGAACCAGTCTGCAGAGTATGGCAGTTCTCGACGAGATCTCGCGCATGCAGACCAACAAAGTAGTGGCGTGCTCGCGTGCGAAGGCTCGATTCCTTTGTTTTCAAAGTAGTGAACAAAAGATCTCGTTCAAAATTGGCGTGTACAAATATTTTTTGTAAAAAATCTTGTGCGTGCAGTTGCCAAACTCTGCAGACTGGACCATGAATAGCAAAGATCCCCATTTGTTGTGTAAAAATTAGCTTTCAACTAGGAATGTATGGAGGGAAGATTGAATTTGTGGCGACTGTACAGTAAATATACAGAACTTACCAAACACAGATGTGCGCTTTTGGGCCAGGCTTTGGCAAGCGTACCTGTAGGGGAACAATAATGGAACAATTTAAAATTTTAAAATACATATATCATTATGCTTTAAAATCATGACTTATACACAAAGAGGAAACAATTTTTCAAAGCATAAAGCACAAACAGTCATCACTCAATGATTTAAATTGACATTCATTCAATTATCCGAATTAATCTGTGCCTGGTGGTGTGTGTGGGTTGGGTGTGTAAAAAGACATAAAAGCGGGGCTAAATTGGCAACTATATTAATTCTTTTGAGGACGCTATGATTTATCCAATCAATCAAGAGTCAAAGCCTGAGCAAAGTATACAGCGATCAATACCGTATCAATACAGAAAATGCATACCTCGGCTGGCATCTTTGCTTGTTTACTCTCAGCAATTTTTTCCTTGCCTAGGCCATAGCCTCGCTTTGGCTCCAATGTAGATTATTGGTTGTCCTAGCAACAAAAGGGTGAACATGTTTTTCGATTTTTTCCATTTTCCTCAGCTTTTTCCGTCATGCATGTGTTTCCGAGATGTTTCCATCGAAAACTTGTCCACAAAAACAACGCGAAAATTGTTTCTCCTACTCAATCCAAGGGCGCCTACCTTGTGTGACTGTTTTCGTGACATAGTACACGGAGCAATTGCTGTCTTGATAATCCGTGTATAACATACGTCCATGGGCGATAAGAAACGCGGTAGTTAATTCTACAAAAAAATGTTTTTTTTGCTGTGTCTCTATGCCCGTGAAGGTTAGAACACAGGGAAACAAGGAAAACCAGGCACAACAACAACAACTTTCACGGGCATAGGGACACAGGGGGATTGGGCATAAGGACACAAGAAATTTTTTTTAGGAATTAACTACCGCGTTTCTTATCGCCCATGATACGTCTATCAGTGTTGACCAACCAAAAGCGCGCTGTCTGGTTCCCTGTGGTCATCTCCTGTAACTGTTGATATCGCATTACATCAACACCTGAATCTGAAACCACAAAATTATCTTGCGTCATCTTACGTCTTCCGGTTTGGATAAAACGACTACAATGCAGCAATTGCTGTGCTATGTCACGAAAACTGAACTGCGAATAAACCCAATTCATACAAGGTAGGCGCCCTTGCTCAATCATGCTGTTTACTGANGACAGCGAATGGCTAAGTTTAGATGCAGTGATCACGACTTAATGATAGAAGTAGGTCGGCATAAAAACATAGCTTTGGAAAATAGAGTTTGTAAAAAATGTAACGCTAATTGTATTGAGGACGAAGTTCATCTCCTAATAGACTGTAGTGCATACCAAAATTTAAGGCTACAATACCTGAGTCAGGAAATCATGCAAATAATCAACAATCTAAAGGACAAAAATGAAGCATTCAAACTAATAAATGCTAATGAAGACCCTGGCAACATTTTGTCTATTGCGAAATATTTAAAACAAGCATTTAAAAGCAGACTAGACAATAGCTAACCCTATCCAATCGCCTAAAATCCCGTTCATTAAAAGTGTTTAATTTTTAATTTTGTTTTGCTGCATTTGTTCGCGTTGTTGTTAGTTTGTTATAACTCATGTTTGTAGATTTAGCTTTATGCTTGTTAATTTGTAGATTTATTTATTTTAGACGATGTACCATTGTGTATAGTGTCAATGATTATAAAAAGAAAAAAAAAGTTCTCCTTATTTTATCTTGCAGAAAGTAATTACTTACTATTACTGTTCTATTACTTTTCTTGCAATCTTTGAAATTATTATACATTTATATTTGGAATCACAAAAAAAACAAGATAAGATCTAGACGGGATGAGAATAGGCCAGAAATGGCCAAACAAAATGGGACAAAATTTTCTGTAAACTTTTTGGATGCAGAAATCCGGACGCTGTGGAGGACCTCTTTGTTTGTTCCTGGATTGCCACGAGTCAGCTCATTTGACGTCATAAAACACGCCTTCGCCGCAGCCTCCTTTTTCCACCAATGAAATCGTTCCATTCTTGATCTTCGGCACGTGACCTCTGGCATCTTTCCATTTAGGCCATCGTCGCATCGCAACTTCGAGCAAGAAAGAGTTGTTCCACTTTAGAGTCGCATCGAAACAAAATGGGGGTGAGTTTCGGATAAGTATATTTCTTTTCACTTGTTTGACTAGGTTTTGATTACTGATATGCGTTTGCCAAACCGGCTTGAATACCTCAAGGGATGCACGAAGATGATAGCGAAGATAATGTTAATGGGATGTTTCGTTTGGCCTAAATTTTTTTGGACCATTCATCATAACACTTTCATGCCTAAGTTTTCGTGATTCATTTTCTTTCATCAAAATTTAAGCTATCGAATTTGTAAAATATCAATTCTTGTAGAAATGTAGAATGCATTCTCAAAAGAACCCCTTAGGAAATCAGCTGTGTCTACGCAGCCAAAACCTGAAGTGATCACGCAATGCAACAGCATACGTGCAGGTAGATGTGTCGAGACTGACATTTGCGCATTCGTGGTTTATTATGAGCCATCTGGAACCCCTCGTAAGAAAAGAAGGGCAGCTAAGATTGATACGAATAGCGTACCTTGGATTAGATCAGGCTCACAAGTCGTCATTGGTGGACCCGGCAGGATTTGATAGGGGGGGGGGGGATTCCCCTCCCCCACTGCTTAAAATTTGGCAAAAATTGTAAATGAAAAGTGCAATAAAAAATGTGTGATTGTACCTTTTTACCCCCCCCCCCCACAGTTGGAATTTTTTTGGAATTCATCAGGGATATCGTTTTTGCTAATTTTTTCCAGCAATGGGTATCATAAGAAGGCAGTTTTTGCTGGAACCAGTTATCAACAGGGGTAGTTTTTTGAGCAAGTTCGTATTTGTGTGTTGGTTTAATTTGTGCGTGTTAGGTATACTTCTCCCTGATTTTTGCTAGAGTCACGTATCATTTGGAGGAAAAAGTTCTAGAGACACGTGAAACATTTTTGCAACCAATCAATCTTTTTTTGCTGTAAAATAAAATAATAAAATAAGTAAATTTTTGCTGTAAAATAATTTTCTTGTAAAATACCAACATTTTTCACCTATTCTGGATATTCTGTCATTAATTCATATATTATCATATTTTAGACGACATACACAGACAAAGGGGCTAAGGTATGGTCAATGTTACTGTTGTCTTCAAATTCTTTCTTGTCGTTAAGCATTTTGAGAAAAAAAAACATGTTAGCTAACACACAGGTCTCATGTGCAAAATAGTCTCCATGAATCTTGACATTCTGATAAGAATTCTTGAGAGGTACTGTCATACTCGCATAAGTCGGATATTTGCATTAGATGGACAAATAAGGACATACCTGAGAGTCCCATCAACATATTTCTTTTGAAATTACTTTACATATGTATAATATAGATGTTGGATAGTTTTCCTTGGTCCAAAGTGATCTGACATAAGCAAGTTTGACTGTATATATAAGACTAAGAATTTTTTTAAACACAGATTCTAAAGAAGTGAAAGATCGTCGTTCTTAACCAAGAAACATTTGTGGAAATGAAAAGCCAGTATATATGGAGGGATAGTTTCTCTGGAAAATCACCTGATAAAACAACAGATACCATACTGCCGATTCTCTGTGGGTAGTCTCATTCACGCTCAATTTATTTTAGAGAAAATTGTTTCCCCTCTTCTTCTTCAAGTAACACTGAATTTTCTTCTTCATTTTAGCCAGATGTTGGCAAATTTCTCAACTTTGATCATATCACATTCTGGGTTGGAAATGCAAAGCAGGTAACATCTAAATTTGCTATCAAGTACTGTTCCCCAAAGATTTTTGTGTGCTGAAATTTTGCACCAATTAACCACAAGAATTTTTGCAACTGCCAAAAAAGGATTTGCCAGACCCCTCCCACAATACCAGTTGTCTCAAAAAGTAACCTAGTATGCTTGATAAAAAAGAAAAACGCAGAGGTCAACAAATTATAGGAGCATGGGCACAATGCATCCAGAAAATTATTAACAGTTGTTAGACCCCAAGCAATTTTTCTTCCTATCAAAAATTATTTGCATAACTTATAAAAATTATCTTCAAAGGAATGAAAACCTACGGATCAATGGTTGTGTGCACATTTTCTTTGCAACAAAAGAGATTATTTTTCATCACCACAAGAAATTTTCCCTTAAAATTTATGATCCAAGAAAGTGAAACATTTTCTCTGCCAAAACAAATATCGTTTTATAAAATATCGTTTTCTAAAATTGCCATTTTAATGGAAAAATAAATGACTGAATTTTTATTTATTTGTAGGCTGCTTCCTTTTACTGTACTCGAATGGGATTTGAACCTTTGGCATACAAAGGTCTTGAAACTGGCTCAAGAAAAGTTTGCAGTCATGCCATTAGGCAAGAAAAGGTGAGGCAAAATTGAAACAAATTATGTAAGGTGCACTAGAAGTTAACAAATGATTGTTTTGACACCAATAGGTGACAATGTGTGTCAAGTGTGTAGTACATAATCTAGTCATATGACTATGATCTAGTAGATACTGTCTGCATTTCCGCAGTTGGTACTCTGTGATAGTGCCATGGATGGTGTGAATTACTACATACATTCAGTTCATTGATCTGTTATGTTTATATACAAAGACATCTCAGGATATACTGGGTGCACAGAAAAAAGTTACGTCCACCTTTGACAAGCCACAATAATCATACAAGTGCCAGTGGCCGATGACTGAGCTAGACAAGACAATAAGAAACAGAATTGGGAAAAGAAGTGGATTAGTTGCATGAGTGGTTGCTCAATCCTTGCACAATCTTTTAGTGTTGCTTTTATCAATTAATAAAACCTTCACTTATTAATAATTGCAATGAAGACTTTAGTTTTATTAAAAATAATAGTTTTCTCTTCAGCAAATTTTATCAATAGTGGATACCTTTTTGTCCCACCCAATTGATGTATGAAAGATAATAAAAGATAATCATAAGCAGTCAACATCTAAGTTTTGCTCTCTGTTGTAGATTATTTTTGTTTTTCAAACACCATATGAACCGGATGAAGAAATCACACAAGGTAAGCATTATTGCATTATTGCACCTTGCTCCTGCACATATTTATCTTGCTAACTGCACCCATAATTATGTCTTTTTTGTTGTCTTTTTTGTCTTTTTGGTTGTCGTTCGATATTTTATGATAGGAAGTGCTTCATTTTATTCATGTTTCCTCTTATATTTATCAGATTGATTCTCTGTAACCTTAGGGTGTGTTTGATTGGTACGAATTCTGAAAACGGTAGACTTGGTAGTCTCGGAATTTGTGTTTGATTGACTCTGAAATCCTCAAAACGGTAGGTTGGAAGGCCTTTCGAACTTTGGCAGACTTTGAAGAGATTCTCGTTTTCATCAGCAAACCCTGATGGCGAATCCGAAACCTACCGTTTCAAGAGTTTTATGTTTGATTGGGAAATATATTTCTATCTCTGCGAAGTCTACTGTTTTCAGAATTTGGTAGGTTTGGAATTACCAATCAAACACACCTCTTAGTCAGTGGAATTTCACTCTATGTTGTAACTTAATGTTTTTTTCTAGAAATGGGAAAGCATTTTGTGAAGCATGGAGATGGTGCCAAAGATGTTGCCTTCGAGGTTGAGGATTGTGCTAATCTTTACAAGGTTAGTTTGTGTGCTAGTTGAAATATGCAATAGGATTTGTTGTCTTCAAGATGGAGAATAGCGAATGCATAAACCTAGAGCTGGAACAACATTCTATAAATCACCTTACAAAGTAAAGTTTAACTAAACTACAGACAGACATACAGTATTTGGTTTTGTTTACTTTACTTTTTGTTGGAGTTGTTATGGTTCTTCACCCTACGGAAAGTAGATTTTATCTGTTATTCAAGTATTTGTATGTTGCAGTTTTGGAAATCAGTTATTTGGCATGCAAATTCGGCGGTTCAGCGAGGAACAGCCAAATATCGGCTAAGAAGATTCCATTTTTCTGGATATTTAATCTTTATATTCGGCACTTCATATGTTCGTCATATAGTCAGCAAAATATTTTATCATCCAATTGCCGGTATTTAAGCGGCTTCGTCAACTATTTTCCACAACTTGCTGCTATTTAAGAGATTTCACTGTGCCAAAACTTAACCGATAGTTCGGACGGTCCCTACTGCACATTATGATATTTCAATAGCGTAACATAGTCTATGATCTTAAAGATTTTACATTGCAGCTGTCTATAAAGTTAAAAGTACAAAAATAGCCCGTTTTCACACAGAATTATACCATTTTTTAATATAGAAAGCAGTGGAACGTGGAGCTGTTGGAGTTCGTGAGCCATGGGAAGAAACAGATGAGCATGGAACAGTTATGTTCGCAACTGTTAAAACGGTGAGTAGTCTTTGTGATGACAGCTTGTTGCTTGTAAGTTATTGTAAAGAAATGCATTGTCGAGTGCTGACAATTTGTGAAGCAAAAGGAAAAATTATTTAAAATCACCTCCGAATGATTGTCACGAATTTTTGCCTGTTGTAAACAGAGTCGAAAGCAGATTTGAATAAGACATTTAATTCTCATTCTATTTAAGTCGTTCTGAATGTTTACGATTAAAGCGGAAAAGACTTTAGGTTTTAAGATTTTTCCTTTCTTCACACATTGTAAAAACTTGCTCCGCTGGGCTAAAGTCATCGATCCTACCAGCGTCTTTTTTCTAGACTCCGTTATATAATTTGACACTTAAAATGAAATGATAAACTTTATGAAGATGGGTAGCCAGTATAGGAAATATGAAAACAGTACATGAAAACATTCAGTATATGAAAACAGTATATGAAAACATTCAGAAAGAAACGGCATACATATTCAAACAAAAGATGAACCAGAAAGCGCACAGATGTGGAACAAAAGCTCGTTTTATCAAAGAATCTTTGGTTTTATCTTCATAAAATATTCCGTATTTAATGACATAAACTCTCAGCTTTGCAGCTTTGTTATGCTTAGCAGGAGTTTAAACGAAGCGCATCTGCGAAGGAGCAATAAGAAATGAACGAGTCCGCAATGTTTTCTCTCTCCTCCGCAATACATGCTTCGTTCATTTTTTGTTGCTCCTTCACGGATGCGCTTCGTTTATTTCCTATTCGTTTAGTTTTATAAGTGGGCTCCCTGTTTCTAGTGCAGTACAAAGGAAGGTAGCATTTTCAGTCTTTTCACAGGAACAGGGGAGTGTTGTTGGGATGTTTTACTTATTCCAAGTGACTAATAAACCTGCCCCTTTTTATTTAGTATGGAGACACAACTCATACATTCGTTGAACGCAAAGGCTACAAAGGTCTCTTCCTGCCTGGATTCAAGAAACCGATTGAGCAAGATTGTCTTTTGGCCACTCTGTAAGTTTTACTTCCTTCAAAGGCTTCAAATCGTTATTCTTAGGTTTTTATTACCGCTATTTTGTATTTTATCATATCTATTAATTTGTTTTTAACACGTCAGTTTGAAAAATAATATCTATACTGAAACTTTTTAACGTGTCTAAATATTATAAAATGAAATGAAATGTTTGAATCTGAACAAACCTAAAGTTTGTTTAATTCTATTGAAGATTAGCCCTTCTGGGAGCACGCTTCAACACAGTATTGGTCTTTAATACCGGAATAAAAGTAGCATATTTTGCTGCAGCCAAAGTGTCACGAAAAAGGTGCGTTGTGAAAAATTTTCAGTGCATTGAATGTCAAAGAAGACTTTATGCTCCTACACTATTTATGGGAACGACACAAGTTCATTGTCAAAAGTTTACTTTCGTTATCGGGTTTGCCATTTGGCAATATTCTATAATATTTTGTTTTCTCTTTAGGCCACCTATTAAGCTCTGTTTCATTGATCACGTGGTTGGAAATCAGCCTGATGACACAATGGTACCAGTTGCAGATTGGTAAGTACTGTTGTTTCCATTCGTCAAATCAGGAATATCNTATACAGAAATAACTAATTCGAAAATCTACTGGCATGAGTGGAGGCTAGAGAGTAACTTTGGAAACAAGGTTACTGGATGCTCTACGAGCCCCCAGGGGGGTACTCATATATATTTAGGATAGGGGTGCTCAGGCTGGGGTACAAACCATCAACCCAAAAAAATAATTCCTAGCATAAAAATTGACCCAAAAAAATAATTTTTCTTACCCACTCACCCAAAAAAGTAACAAATCGTTTGTAAATCATGCTTTTCTATTTTTAAAACTGTTCTCATATATTTGAGACCCAAAAAAATAATCCAGAATTTCGTGAACCCAAAAAAATAACTGTACAATTGATTGACCCAAAAAAATAACTTTTGCCCAAATTTTAGACCCAAAAAAGTAACCTGAGCATCCCTATCCTAAATATATATGAGTACCCCCCTGGGATCCGAGGAACGCTTCCTTTTAGGGGTCATGTCAACCCCATGTCAATTGACTTTATATTGCTTATGCTTTGATCGAACAAATGAAGAAAATTAACAGTTAGAAGTGGAATATGCCCCTTGCCTATTTGCATAAGGGAAGAATTTGCTCTCCAAAGATGATCAAACAATAGAACAATAAGTGGCACGTGGCCTTCTTTTGTTCCGTTTTTAAATTAGATTGCTATTACTTCGTTTATTTGCTTTAATTAACAATTTGTGGACTCTTTATCCATTTAATCTACCCAAGCAGTTGGTTTCTAGTTTTTTTTATATCCAGATATAAAATTTACAGTACATGTTACTATCTACTCTACATATTAATACTATACAACTATACAACACTACAGGGACGATACCACGAGGACCAAACAGCATGACTACCTCATGGCCATTACATAAAACAAAACAAGAAACACCACTAGGACGACAAACAGAAAGAAAAAAAACGAGAAAATAAGATACTTGTAAATTAATCACTATACGCTAAATACAATTAAATTAAATACAATAGACGCTTGCGGTGAAGACTGCAAAAAGGAAGTCTCCAAAACGATCCCCTGATCGGTGGATTTTATACAAAATGCAAAGGATTTCCGTGGGAACTATGATACCACTACCTTTACCGCAATAAAATGTTACTAGTTTGTAAATTTATTCACCTTTTCTTAGGTACGAGAAAGTCCTACAATTTCACAGATTTTGGTCCGTTGATGATTCTCAGGTAATGTGGTATGGATTTCATGCTGGGGTTTTTTTGTAGAAATGTTGACTCATCCGGTAGGTTGCTGTTGTTGTTGTTGTCAAATTATTTTAATTTATTTTAATGCTAGGCTAGTTGCAGTATTTTGATGAAAGAATCTCTAATTATTGGGGGGTTATGACCAACTTTTAGGGAACAATCTTCTTTACAGCTCTATAGGAAATGAGGAAAGGCCAAAGAGAAAGGTATCAGAAGGGCAAAAATGAGGGAGTAAAAAGGTTTCAATAAGGGTATCATAATTTTGGGTAAACACCTTCAAATAACATAGCTACAAGTTGGGTTGTGGATCTGGGGAAAACTTGAAGGTCCTGACATCTAACATGGGGGATAATTCTAAATCCTTGAAGAATATTGACCCAAGAACCTGAACTAAAGTCATGGGACTCGTTGATTGGAATCTTTAATAATTGTAATAATTAAAAACAGCTCTCTATTCATTTGACAGATCCACACAGAATACAGTGCCCTGCGATCTATTGTCGTGACGAACTGGGAAGAAACAATCAAGATGCCAATCAATGAGCCGGCACCAGGCAAGAGAAAGAGTCAAATTCAGGTCAGTTGTTTGTTCTTCCGTAGTTCCCTGCAGATTTCCACAGGCACTAATGACCTCGTCTATTTATTCGAATTCCCTTCACTCTTTTGGAAGGAGACTCAAGTCACAAATTACACAAATAACCTACTTTTGGACCGAATATCCGAATAAATTTATGTTCTGATGCTCAAAACGTGAACAAGGAATCTCTCTTTGGAGCCATAAGCCTTGCTTTTAGCCACATGGAAATTATAATACACCAATAGATGCACCAATACGAGGTACATACAATATACACCAATGAATACCGAATGGAGAAAGATACACCAATGAATACCGAAATTTATTCTCTGCAGATGTGCGTGCGAATTTCGAAACAAAGTGAACTAAGGTGGCTAAAGAAAAATCCATGAATCTGAAACACACCTAAAACCATGCATACTCGTATTGCGAAATTAATTATAAAAAAACCCCCAATATACGATTTTCCATTTCCCCTCTTCCCGCAGGCCTAATGAATCAGCTTATCTTCTGCGCAGATACAGTAAAAGCCCGCAAACAAGAACATAGGAAAATAAGAACCTACAGACTGATTTTTTTGAAAAAGACACCCAAAGATAAGAACCAAAATCAGTCTGATTTCTTTCCATGTTCTTATCAGAATGATACACTTATAATTCATTGCCTGAAAAATAACAAATTTTGTGAATTTGAAATCTAGCTATTTTTTAAACATCTGCTGGTCACATTAGTTTATAAAAACTCACAGCTTTTTTTAAGTCCAAGCACCTCGGACAGTTTTAAAAGGTAAGCAAATTGTTTGGCAAATTTGTATGATATAATTTATTTTTGTTCACAACACAACAGATTACTATTTCCTGCAACATTTTGAATGCAATCACGCCTCCCAAGTTTATTAAATGCATACTGCATATAGCTTTTGTGCTCCTCATAGTCATAAGGGTCCTTGGGGTAAGAACTTTACCCTGAAGACAGCAAGAGCATCACATTCATAAGAACATAGTCAGTCTGTTTTTTAGAAAAGTATGTTCTTGTTTGCGGGATTTTATTGTATTAAAAATTTAAAAGTTTTGTTAATCTTCTTACTGCATGTTTGCCTTTTCAACGATGTTTATTTCGACTAGCATAATCCCACTGATTTAATTTGTAATTTACTTAAAAAAATTGAATAAAATTGTTTCTAATTTCGAATCATTCCTTTCTAGGAATATGTCGATTACTATGGCGACAGTGGAGTACAACACATTGCACTGAATACAACTGACATTATTGGCGCTGTAAGTTTAAACGATACATAGTGAAATTACTCAAAACATTCTTAACGTTTCAAAGATGGAGACATCTTTGTAATCGGAAAATAGCGCCTTTTTCATGAAACCAATGCACGTTTTTTTAACAAGAAAGTTTCATAGCAAAACTTTTGAAAATTTCCATATTTTAGTACTAAAAATTGTGTTTTAGTTTCTATGATTGCTACGAGTAGGTTCCTTAGCATAAACAGCAGCGTTTTAAAAATCACTGGAAATCTTTGAATTATACTGCTTTATGTTGCAGTGGAATAATTCGTTGAAATTGCTGTCAGAATAGTTAAAAGGGTGGTGGTTCGAGCCAAACCTCACGTACACCAGCGTCCTGACAAGGGCCTTGATCGTCGGTTCAGCGCTTGTGTTATCACCTTCATCTTCGTCTGTTTTGGTTTGAAGTTAAACGATCTAAAGTCTGTCTCAGGTTAGATTCCACGTGAAAATGTCCGCGAATAAAAACAATTAAAGTGTTTTGGATGAGTAATTTTGCGTTATCGCAAATCTCACATGATGTCTATTGTCTGTCTAAAATTAGATGCCACGTAAAAATGTCCGCGAATAAAAACAATTAAAGTGTTTTGCATGAGTAATTTTGCGTTATCGCAAATCTCACATGATGTGTATTGTCTGTCTAAAATTAGATGCCACGTGAAAATGCCCGCGAATAAAAACAATTAAAGTGTTTTGCATGAGTAATTTTGCGTTGTCGCAAATCTTACCTGAGGTGTAATTTGAGACAAAATTTATATATATTGCTATCTTTTACAGATAACAAATCTGAAGGCCCGAGGAATGAACTTCCTGAAAATTCCAGATACTTATTACGAGAACCTGAGAGAACGATTGAAGCATGCCAAGATCACGATTTCTGAAGATATGGACACGGTAAATTTGTCTTTTCTTATTGCCCCAGGGATTTATGTTGCGTTCGTGAATGCAAAGGGGGGTGCTGTACAGTAAAAACCTGCATTTAAGAACCACAACTTTCAAGAAAGATTAGGATAAATTTTGGAGCAACATTGTCTGAACTTTGTGAAAATTGCAATAAAACTGGAAAGAAAATATTTTTAAGTGTGAGTTACACAAAGCATATTAGTTATGAGGTATTGCACGGTACATGACTTCTTAATTGCACTTTTGTTGAATTTTAAACCCTCGAATTAAAAACCTTCGCTCGTCTAAGCTCAAGCAGTGATGGTTATTATATTCGGGTTTTAACTGTCTACCGGTTTGACCGATTGATGGAATCAAGCGAAGCATTTGCTGCTTAATAAGGTCGGGGCGTGTGAAATCGAGTAACAATTTAATACCAGCGACAATAACCGCATTCATATCACGTGACCTAATCCCAGTCCGTGTTAAGATTTCATGTAAATACAAAGCAAAATGAGCGATATTTTAAAAACTGAACCAGAGTTGAACTCAACACGAACTGAGATTTCTAATGTAAAGAGCCTCTTAAAAGTCAGAGAAACCTCTATGAAAAAAATCAGTAGAGTCTGCACGCAGGTTATTTAAAAGTAGAACAAGCTGTTTCTTTGATTTGCATAATTTTGGTGCTTTTAATAGTCTTTGAACCTATAAATTAACTACTCGAAGGCTCCTATAAATAACCAACCAAAGAAGATTCGTAATTGGATAAAACAAGATTTTGGCTTTGCAGTTTTCGTGTTTGAAATTGAAATTACCAGAGAAGATTCGAAATTGGATAATACAAGATCTTGGCCTTGCAGTTTACTTGTGTGAAATTGAAATTACTAAGATAGAACTTCATCGCATTTGAAATTGAAAAGCAAACTTTTTCTATTGAATTTTGAAAGGTATAAATNAACCTTCGCTCGTCTAAGCTCAAGCAGTGATGGTTATTATATTCGGGTTTTAACTGTCTACCGGTTTGACCGATTGATGGAATCAAGCGAAGCATTTGCTGCTTAATAAGGTCGGGGCGTGTGAAATCGAGTAACAATTTAATACCAGCGACAATAACCGCATTCATATCACGTGACCTAATCCCAGTCCGTGTTAAGATTTCATGTAAATACAAAGCAAAATGAGCGATATTTTAAAAACTGAACCAGAGTTGAACTCAACACGAACTGAGATTTCTAATGTAAAGAGCCTCTTAAAAGTCAGAGAAACCTCTATGAAAAAAATCAGTAGAGTCTGCACGCAGGTTATTTAAAAGTAGAACAAGCTGTTTCTTTGATTTGCATAATTTTGGTGCTTTTAATAGTCTTTGAACCTATAAATTAACTACTCGAAGGCTCCTATAAATAACCAACCAAAGAAGATTCGTAATTGGATAAAACAAGATTTTGGCTTTGCAGTTTTCGTGTTTGAAATTGAAATTACCAGAGAAGATTCGAAATTGGATAATACAAGATCTTGGCCTTGCAGTTTACTTGTGTGAAATTGAAATTACTAAGATAGAACTTCATCGCATTTGAAATTGAAAAGCAAACTTTTTCTATTGAATTTTGAAAGGTATAAATAGTCGACCATATGTTTTTTGATTGCGTTAAGTAAAATAACAAATGATTACTCGACTAATTAAAACTATCCTAAAAGAAGTGCTTATAATGTAAACGAACTTTAAAGTTGCCCTTTTTGTATTTTTACCCGATTAAGTTTTATATTTTTAACTTCAAATTTTAAAAATATTCAAATTTCATTTGATTGAACAGTTTTCTGGTGGTACTGTACAAAGTTTGACAATTACATTGAAAAGTGAAACCATGTTAAAAGCCACTGAAATTATTTTGTTAGACACCGTTCACAATGTGAAACACCCGATAACATTCGAAAGATGACATACGATTTTATACCCACCTGTGTTTTCAAACGATTTCAAAATTTCTTGAAGCAGTATTACGGAATAAAGTAATTCTGTCGGTTAAAATACAATCTAGCATGTTTTTTTACAATTACGTGTTTTCTCTGCATTCCGAGGTGTGCATATTAGGTTGATTTGTAAAGTCCTGAACTTAAAATTCATTCTTAATTATGGATAAAAGTGGAGGAGTTAATTCAGGAAAACGGAATGCACAAAGATGCGACTGAGCCGCAAGCCGAACAGCTCCCACAGGGGAGAGGATTCCCCACATTTCCTACTTGTTGCCAAGGCTGGCAGAATTGGCCGCGCTCTCCTCGGTCCTTTTCTCCATATTGCGAAATGGTCTATTCCTTCAGTGATCTTTGTTTTGTTTTTTACAGCTGCAAAAGTTACATATTCTTATTGATTATGATGAAAATGGATATTTGTTGCAAATCTTCACGAAACCATGCCAAGATCGTCCAACCCTCTTTCTAGAGGTCATTCAACGAAAAAATCACCAAGTAAGTCATTTGATGAGGCTAACCTTGTTCAACGCTCCACTAAACACGAAAGCCGATGTTCAAAAATGGTCCTCTATAAATGTGATAATTACTCAGGAACAGCAAAACCATATTTTGCACGGGGGGGAGTTCTTGACCAAATTTCGGATAGGGGTGTGCCGCGAGCATCTTCAAAATGGTACCGTTGGCTAGACCAATTTTTGTGAAAATGATACCCTTGGCTAGACTAATTTTTAGACCAAAAGTGCCATAATTTGCCGTTTTCTAGGCACAAATCACAAAAACTTCATTGTGCCTGTTTATCTGCTTACATTGCTTACAAGAGCTATTGAATATTTTTTACTATTAATAATTTCGGTTAAATTTACTAAATGAGTTTAGGACTTGGAAGGAAGCTCTGTTTGGTAAATGACAGTTCTTATTTCTTGCAGGGATTCGGAGCTGGCAATTTCAAGGCGTTGTTCGAAGCAATCGAACTTGACCAAGACAGACGTGGGAACCTCGTGATTTGAATTTGCAGTGACATAATGTGGACTATTTAAGAGTGAAAAATTCATGGTCTTTGCTTTTCATATTTAGTTGACAAATAGATGAAGTTTGTTAATGGAAAATTTAGAAAATACAAAAATAAATGCTAGCTTAATTTAAATAAATGCTAGCTTAATACAGGCAATTGCTAGTTTGTTATTGGTATTGAAACCCTGTACGACAACTATTTAAAAAGAAAATTAAAACCAGTGAAAATCATCGTTTTACCGGGGGAGTTACCTGAACTAATTAAGTTCATTTGAAAGATAAATACCACGCAGATAGCCTTTGAAGTGAACGAAACTTAAAACATGTAACGAAAATATGTTACTTTGTTGTTTATCGTTAGAGAAGTTTGGGGAGTTTTCAGGGGTGCAGAATTTTTTTCTCAATGTGTTCGAGAAATATCAACCCCTTGTTGTTACTTTATTTTTTTGTTAGTTACCTTAATATATTCCGATCCAAATTACAGATACCAATAATAAACTAGCATGACTATAAACGCAAAACTCATTGTAAGAAAGTAGCTTATTTATCAGAAATTTACATCATATATCTTCAGGTTGTTTGTGGTGGGAAAAATGATTTGTGTGAGCTTGAAGTAGCTTGCATAGTCTACAAAGCAGAACCCAGCTTATTTATTAGAAATACAAGTCATGCTGTATCTTTCAGTTGTTAGTCATGGGATAGCGAATCGTGCGAGTTTTTGTCTATTTTATTCAAAAGTCTTCTCCTGTTCAGACTGAAGTGTGTCTCAAATTAGATGTCAGGTGAGATTTGCGATGACGCAAAATTACTCATGCAAAACTCTTCAATTGTTTTTATTCGCAGATATTTTCGACTGACATCTATTATGTTGGGACAGACTTTAATTGGAACGAGCCTGTTGCAAATTTCTACGCACTGGAGTACGTTAAAGTCCAAAGGTTTCGGACGGAAAAGTTTCAGACAAAAAACTGTGGACTCCAAAAAAGTTTCGGACCCTTTTTGAAACACCAGAAGCAATTCTTTTACAGCTTATTGATCATATATTTTCCTTGAAATGGGTTATTTGCATAGAGTCAACCCAATTTAAACAAAAAATCGGGACTGAACGCAAATGCTTTTTGAAAATTTTGTTCGCTAAATTTCTTGTTCACGATACTTTTAAAGCTTTAAAAGTATCGTGAACAAGAAATTTAGCGAACAAAATTTTTTGGACGTTTTTAAAGTTAGTTCGGACAAAAAAGTTTCGGAAGTTTGGATTTTAATTTATCCAAAAATCATTGATTGATTCTCGTTACAGAAGACAAATTCAATTCTTGCTCGCATTGTTTTTAAGATGGAAATTTGACAAGGATTATTTCTATATAATTAGAAAGAACATAAAATCATTTTGGAAAGATCATTTTCTGGAATAATTAAGAATTTTTCGGATAGCAGTGCGAGAGGGTGGAAAGTAATAAAAACATGTTTTCGTTGGTTTGTTTTGCCTTTTTCGTGGACTTGCCCAAGTCGTCTTGTAAGAAAGAAAGAAAGAGACGACTTGTTCCTAACAGCTCCTCATTAATTATTCATGGCCGTGCGTGACCTCGCTTAACCCGAAATTTGTGATAGGACCCAACCGCAAGAAATCCAAAACCAGGGGGTTACTTGTACTTCTACTGTATACACAGGTGTCTCGCGAAGTTTATGGTCTGTTTCAATTTTAGTATAAAAATGCACGAAACAAACAAAGTAAACAGATCATGCTATTTGATTAATAATAATGATAATAATAATNCTTGTTCACGATACTTTTAAAGCTTTTTAAGTATCGTGAACAAGAAATTTAGCGAACAAAATTTTTTGGACGTTTTTAAAGTTAGTTCGGACAAAAAAGTTTCGGAAGTTTGGATTTTAATTTATCCAAAAATCATTGATTGATTCTCGTTACAGAAGACAAATTCAATTCTTGCTCGCATTGTTTTTAAGATGGAAATTTGACAAGGATTATTTCTATATAATTAGAAAGAACATAAAATCATTTTGGAAAGATCATTTTCTGGAATAATTAAGAATTTTTCGGATAGCAGTGCGAGAGGGTGGAAAGTAATAAAAACATGTTTTTGTTGGTTTCTTTTACCATTTTCGTGGACTTGTCCAAGTCGTCTTGTAAGAAAGAAAGAAAGAAAGAGACGACTTGTTCCTAACAGCTCCTCATTAATTATTCATGGCCGTGCGTGACCTCGCTTAACCCGAAATTTGTGATAGGACCCAACCGCAAGAAATCCAAAACCAGGGGGTTACTTGTTCTTGTACTTCTACTGTATACACAGGTGTCTCGCGAAGTTTATGGTCTGTTTCAATTTTAGTTTGGCTCCCGTTATTTTCTTTTTGAGAAAATCACTATCTTCTCTACTATTGGTCAAAAATCGTGATCTAAGGTGCCGACTGCCGGCCCAAAAAGCGACCGGCTATCCAGCTGCGAGCTGTTAGGAACAAGTCGTCTCTTTCTTTCTTACAAGGCGATTAGGGCAAGTCCACCTTTTTCGCTGCAGAAGATTTACGTAGGCCATACCAGATGTGACGCAAGAGCATAGGCCTCCTATATTTCAACTGGTTTTAATTTTGCTGCAAAGTGCGTTCCTGCTTTCGTTTCTCTAGCTCCCTATCGAGGAATGGGCGCGTCCATAAAAATGCACGAAACAAACAAGTAAACAGATCATGCTATTTGATTAATAATAATGATAATAATATTATATAGATGTAAGGGTATGAAAGGCTAAAAAAGCCTATGTAGCCCTATAAATTTACAATATTTACATCTGGTTTTCGTTTTTCAGTTGCATCAGAAACGATATAATTCCTAAACGAATAGAAGAAAATCTCCCTCTTTTTCTATGGCCCCCTATGTACAATCACACATCCCTCTGAATCTAACGCTGGATTTCCACAAGATGCGCAATTTCGCGCGCACTACATTTTCTGACATTTTGAACTGATTTGATTGGCGAACTCAGAGGCAACGTCAATCATAGAATGAAATGCTGTGTTGCCAAGCAAAAGAACTACTAGCGTTCCACTATGAAATACTGACCCAATGTTTTTTACATTGTTTAACAGATGTGGAGAATTGTTGGATTACTTTCTTGACGAGGAAGTAATCTAAAATTTACAGCAGGCTGGAAGGACAGTGACCCCCCTGCTGCCGGTCCCAACCTCCCTCCCTGGTGCATCGACTATGAAATACCGACCCATTACAGACCCGGTGGTAAGTTTAGTATTTCAGTCGCACTGCGGTGAAACTATTTATACGGAATGAATCTAAAACGTACAGCAGGTTTCAAGGACAGTGACCCCCTGCTGCCGGTTCCAACCCCTTCTCTCCCTGGTGCATCGACTATGAACTGTTGACCTCCTATCGACCCGGTGTTAAGTTTATGGTATTTCTAAATAGCGTAAAAATATTGCAGTGAAACTATTTATACGGAATGAATCTAAAACTTCCAGCAGGTGGGATGGATAATAGTTCCTTATTACCGCTGCGTTGATCTAGCACCCCGACCTTGGTGTAGCGACCATGAAATACTGACTCCCTACAGACCCAGTGGTAAGTTTATGGTATTTATAAATAGCGCAAAAGTAAACCTTTTTTTAAGGAATGAATCTTGCACTGTGGGCAGGTGAGATTGTATGATATAAATGGTACTTTGTTTGCTCAACGGGGGAGATTTTTTATCCCAGGTTGAATGAAACTTATCAATTATGCAAGAAATGAATAAGCGAACTGGTTATATTGTGGTGGGAATCTTACACTTGTGTAAAAGTGCAAAATTAGTTCTTTGCAAGCACGTTCTGATCGATTCGGTGTCACGAAAAGGAGGAAGTGGATTCAAATTTGGTGAGTAAAAGGAAATTTCTTACTTCTGCTCCTAGAGGACTAGAAACTAGAATTATCTTTCATAATGGTAGTTAATAAAGATATATGGTCTACATGCTTCTTAAATTCTCTGCTAGCACTTCTTCGTTATGCAATGTCAACGAGTCGATTGATTTGATGTCTTGGACCAGAAAGAGTGGAATCGAATTTTGGCGGGTAAAGAGAACTTTTTTTTATATATTCTCCAATAAAAAGTTGCAATGACATATTACTAATTATACCACTTTCAAAATTACTGTACTATGTTACTTAGACGATACCACAGGGAGCAAAATGCTGTGTCTACCCTGCAGCCATTAGATAAAGTTAAAAACTGCTGTAGTAAGTAGTCTGTTCTTATTGATGCCCCCAGATGACTAAAAATTAACAATAGCTACCATATTTTAGTCGATAATGCGATTCAAGCGCAATGAATAGCCAACAATAATAGTCTATTTTGGTACGAGGCACAATTTGGTTGCGCGTTCCATTCAGTTATGATTTATAACAAAGTGCTTTGGTCCGTTGGGAATTCTAGCGAAAATTTTTGCTGAGAGCATTTCGAAAATCATCTGAAAGCTACACATTCCTCTTGATTTTAAGCCTGGTTTCCGCTTGGCCGTTTGGATCGTTGGAGTCATTGTGGAATGTGACAACGATTCTAACAACCTTGTGGAAACACGTTTTCCAGCTACCCTGGCGACCTGTCGACTCAAAAAACCCAAACGACGAAGAGGAAACGAGGCTTTACAGGGTTCAGGTTTGTATGATTTGTGTACTTTCGAAGCTGCAAGCCGGTTTTTACAAGTCATTTGGCACTTTCGCTAGAGACATAAATGGGTCACTACTTGAACTGTCAAGGCTAGTCTTTGAAAGTGGAAAATTCGAGGAAACATTGACTTCATAATATAAATTAGAAGAAGTTTGGCTTCCATATGACGAAAAGGGTGGCTTGGCGGGCTTGGCTAGAAGAAGCAGAAAATAACGACAAATAAGGGATGTTTGTGCTGGTTTGTGCTTATGAAACTCGCACTATCCCAAAGGAAATACTTTTTTATGTAATAATAGAACTTTCTTGAAGCACTTTTGCGACATCCGAACTCCTTGCTAGGAAAATTTTCGGAAAAGATTCAGCAGAGCGATACCACTTTGGCAGGATGAGTCATAGAAAGAATACCAAAACTTCTCAGTCAAACACTTTGAAAAACATACCTGATCTCTAAGACTTAGATCCAATTCATAATTGAAATCTGAAGTTGTAATGGCAAGTGGGCCCATTTTCAGTGCAGTAAGAACGCAAAAACCCACCAACAAGAAATTACAGGCTGACTTCGCAACGTACAATGCTCTCCAGTTTTCTTCACTCTTGAAGACGTTCCAAGATAGGCCAAATCTTTTAAAATAATCGCAATGCTTGCTTTTGCAGCGGTGTTGGCAATGAAGTTGCTCGCAAAGTTTTGCTGCTTTTTGCAAACTTCGATCTATTTATAGGTTGTCGTTAGAAAGGTAGAATGTGTCTTAAGTCTCTTGAGATTTAAAGTTTGTTTCGTTTTTATGATCTATCCTCGTTCAAACAAAAGAATCTTTTAAACAAAAGAATTCTGTTCCTTATTTCTAAAACAAAAGAATTCTGCAACGACTTCTAGACTGCAACGACTTCTAGACTCGAGTCTTTTTGCTAAAACAGAACAGTCAAACAAAACGGCGCTGGTTTAAGGCCAGTTTCCAGTCAGTGGAATTTTCCGAGCGGACGGGAATTCTATTGTTTAAGAGAGAAAATGTCGCTTTGAATTTGAATAGAAAGTTACGCCTGAGTAACTTTTTATTGTGTAAAATTCCGCCCGCTCGGAAAATTCCACTGACTGGAAATCAGCCTTTATATACAAGCGAATTTGTCAGCGAATTCTCCAGTGGATGGAATTTCTTTGAAAATCTCAAAAATTGTTTAGATCCTCACAAATCTTGCAAAATCTTGAAAAATCTTGCAAAATCTCGAAAATCTTTGAACATCTCGATAAATTTTGAAATCTCAAAAATCTCAAAATCTCAAAAAGGGTCTTAGAAATCTTTACCCTTCATCAAAAATGTTTGAAAATCTCAGAAAAAATCTAAAAAATCTTTGAAAAATCTGAGGGATTTTTAAAATCTAAAAATCTCGTACGCTACTTTTGGAGTGATTCGCCCCTCGATAATAGCTGTACAAAGAAAGCCTAGGTTTATTTCCATTATCATGCATGTCTGAACAAAGATCTCACAGTCTTCCAAACTACATAGAAAGGCTATGAGTTTCGCCCGCAATTTTGTCAGAATTCCAGATCCTTGGGTGGGGGGGGGGGGGGGCTATGCCCAAATTATGTACTCTGTGGG
>REGM01000049.1:564006-594006 GCA_004194415.1 Aurelia aurita
TTTTGTATGGTTTGTTTATGCACACATTTTGACTAATAGCCCGTAGTAATCATTTTGTTTGGACTGCAAAAATCACTTTGTTCAGGCACATTAACCAAACGTAAAATCTGCTATGTTGTACGCAATTTGCCCTTGTTTTTGTATGGGTTTGTTTATGCACACATTTTGACTAATAGCCCGTAGTAATCATTTTGTTTGGACTGCAAAAATCACTTTGTTCAGGCACATTAACCAAACGTAAAATCTGCTATGTTGTACGCAATTTGCCCTTGTTTTGGTTGGCTTTGATTAGCTTAAAGGCTGATTTCCAGTCAGTGGAATTTTCCGAGCGGGCGGAATTTTACACAATCAAAAGTCATTCAACCTTAAATTTCTATTCAATTGCAAAGCGACATTTTCTGTCGTAAACAAAAGAAATTCTGCCCGCTCGGAAAATTCCACTGACTGGAAACTGGCCTTAACGTAGCTATCATCATGCAAACCTTAAATAAATAAATTATTATTATTATATTTTATATGGGTTTGTTTATGCACACATTTTGACTAATAGCCCGTAGTAATCGTTTTGTTTGGACTTCAAAAATCACCTTGTTTAGGTACGTTAACCAAACGTAAAATCTGATATGATTGCACGAAAACTTCAATTGTTTAGCATAGTTTGTTTACGCACGCATTTTGACTAATAGGCCGTATGATTCACTTTGCTTGCTCCTGAATACAGCTTTGTTCAGGCACATTAACCAAACTTAAAATCTGCTATGGTGAACGAAATCTGCCATTGTTCTTGCATGGGTTGTTTACGAACGCATCTTGATTAATCGACTGAAAAAATGCTTGATAAAATCGTTTTGTTTAGGCATGTTAACAAAATGCCAAATTTGATGTTAATAACTACGAATTCTTCCTTGCTAGTCATATCTTGATAAATCAATTTCCTTTGTTAACTGCCGCTAATCTTTTTGTTTTACAAGCTGGTCAAAAAATAACCATGTTGCTGAAACAAAATTATGTTGATTGTTGCAAACCAGACCTGATCAAAGAAACCTACACAATCCGAAGCTAGACGTATTATGATTATTTTGAATTTGTGGAGGCGTCAGCGAAAATTGCGATAACTGTTGAGTTGAAGCGAATTACAAAGAAAGCAACATTAACAGAATTCAGTACTTGCGTCTTTCGAAACGAAACCATGGGGTTTGGTCAAAACACTGTGTTTTGGAAATTGGAGTATCAAGTTATTTTAACTTCGTTTGCCGATGTTTTGTAAAACAAGCAAATGCAATTATCAAAATCAATAATTGACGAAATGCAGCAGCACTTTTCAAAACAAAGCTTTGCTCGAATTTGCCCCTGATTCTTGCTCAATTTGGAGAATATTTGCGGTGAGGGGGGATGTTACACCCCAGCACCCTCAGTAATTACGCTCCTGTTTCTGCGCATAGCTTACAACGATTTATCGATATATTTTTAATAACATACAACAAGAAAGAGATATTTCTCTCGCAAACTAGAACATGTTTTAGCACTTATGATGAAACCGAACCAAAAAGATCAAATAGCAAAAAGCGGAGCTTCGTCTTACTGTAAAGAATGTGTACTTAGATTATTAACTTTAAACAAAAAAATAAACGGATGAAAGAATTCTGTGAAAGCCTCATGCCCTACTTCGAGCCACTACAATTCGAGTTCATTCAATTTGTCTGAATTCCGTTTAATTTTCTGTTAGGTGAAGCGCAACGTTTGGTTCAGAGAAGATTCCTTGTGTAAATAAACTTCTATATAAGCTTGCAGACAAGAACTGGGAAAGTCAACATTTGCTGAAGTGGTACGATGGTACGATTGACCGGTGAGCAGAAATTGTGGCGACCAGCTGATGCGAATTCTGATAAACTCCGTAGGGAATTTGCAATATCTTATTAATTTCACATTGTTGGTAGACAGAACGGTCACGATGGAAACTGTCTGACAGAGTCAGGAAATTTTAGCCGTTATCGTTTTCTAATTAACGCTGTAGACATCTGCTGACGAGAAGAAATTATGAATGAAATCTTGAGGGCAAACCAATGAATAAATTCAGCCGATTTGCTATTGTAAAATTTATTGGTAAGCAGAAATTTTGAAGGTGGAAGCAGTCTAACAGTCTTGAGAGAAACTTACGCTATCACAGTTGCTAAATAAGGCGACAACATTTGGCGGTGAAAGCTTCCTAACAGTCTTGAGAGAAACTTACGCTATTACAGTCGCCAAATCAAGGGTGGGCATGTTGCAGTGAGGACAGTGGTCCTATGTATGTCCACATAACCGGTTTTTTTCTCTCATACTATGTCAATATCTGTCTCTAAAATCAGGTTTATTTTGAACTCTTTTCAACGATTCATTTTGCAGCTAACCTTGGACTATTCATGTTCTTGGATGTTGGTCAATATTTGTCCTCAAAATTGGGTTTTATCGGAGTATTATAAAAATGTATGTCCCCAAAACTAGTCTTTTTAAGAGCGCAATTTGTACTGGTACACTGAAAAATGGGTTGGTGAAATCATTTTTCCAAGACATACATTGGACCACCAAAACACAGCACATGCCCACCCTTGCTAAATAAGACGACAACATTGTTGGTAAGCGGATGATTTCAGTGAAAATCTCGTGGGAGGTTTGAAGAATAAATTCAGCTATCTTTGCTATCGTCAAATTTATTGGTAAGCAGAAATTTTGAAGTTGAAAGTTTCCTAACAATCTTGAGAGATTTGCACTGTTAACTTTGCTGGTTAAGAAGGGTTAAGACGGCAACCATTTGCTGGTGAGCAAAAGTTTTAAAGTAAAAATCTCGTGAGAGTTCCAAGGGAATAACTTCTATTATCATTGTTATCGTCACGTTTATTGGCAAGCAGAAATTTTAAAAGAGAAAACGTTTAACAGTCTTGGAAGAATTTCGCTGTTATCATTGCTAGTTTAAGACGTTAAAAATTTGCTGATGAGCGGAAGATTTGAGCGAAGATCTTTTGGAAAGTCCAAAGAAATAACGTTAAACAATCTTCGCTAAATTCTCATTTTTGGCAAATGAAAAAACTGGAAGTTTTGCAGACGCTTAAGAATTGCGTGTCATGGGAGATACCAAGTTAACACCTGGTGGAATGTCAAAATATTGTCTCTACTATCTTTGCTAAATTCCAATTTGTTTACAAACATAATCTGGGAGGTTGGCCAACTCACAGAATAACTTCCTTTGTAGTCGAAAAGCTCAAAATAACGAGAAGAGAAGCGATTAAGTTGCAAATTCGTTGTTAAACACAATTTTCAAGAACAAGCAACTAAAATCGCTTAGAAACGATTGATTTTTCTGCTAGCACAGAGCTCAAAATTGCTGGATTTCAGCAACAACCCGTAATTATTTTCCTTGACTCGCTATACAATCAATGACAGGAGCCAGATCCAAATGCAATGTATCGAGATTCAACAACGACATAAATAAATTTAGCATATCTCAAAGAGAATCTTCATATTATTGTAAACATCACATAGTTTATACAAAGGATCAAGACAATTGCACAGATAAAATTTGTACTGTGAGAATTGAACTAACTGAGAAAAGGTCAGCCTGCTTCGTGGAGACATCGACACAAATTCCCAAGCTTCTATGAATAATTTAGATGTGGAATCAGGAGAGACAAAATATCTGGCTATTAGATTTTAAAAGAAGCAATCAGATCCTTGACAGTGAACAATGACACATAGAGGGATGCTCTCAAGGGAATGCTTGTTGCTCTTAAGGGAATCTTTTACAAATCATCAAGAAAGAAATAAAAGTTGAGAAGTTCAGGGACTAAATAAAACGAAATAAGGAGCAAGGTTTTGATAGCAGAATATATAAGAGCTGATTTTAAGTGAAGAAGGTAAGCGGAACGTGCAGTAAAGAAAGTAAATAGAGTTACTGTCAAGGGAATACTTGCTGTTCTCGAAGGACTCTTCTGAACGTTATCAAGAAAAAGACAGGTTACAAAATTCAAGGTCTAAATTTAACAAGATAAAGAGCAGGTTTTGATAGCAGAATATTCAAGAGATGATCTTTTAAGTGAAGAACGTCAGCGGAACGCGAAGTAAAGAAAGTAACCTAGAATTGTTCTCAAGGGAATACTTGCTGTTATCAAGGGACCCTCCTGAAAATTATCAAGAAAAAGACAGGTTACGAAATTCAAGGAATAAATAAAACAAGATAAAGAGCAGGTTTTGATAGCAGCATATTCAATCTTTTAAGTTAAGAACGGGAAGTAAAGAAAGTAATCTAGAGATGCTCTCAAGGGAATACTTGCTGTTATCAAGGAACCCTGTTGGGAATCATCAAGAAAGAAATGAAGTTCAAGGTCTAAATACAAGGGAAAACAGAGCGGGTTTCAATACTAGAAGATAGTAAAGCTGGATTTAAGAGTTGAGCAGCAAATTTACTTCGGGATCAAACGAGGAGGTGTTCTAGATTCAGTTAAAGCTGCAACATGCCGACACAGGGATGAACTTTCTGTCTTCGAACAATGAAAACAAAATACTGGTATTAAGTGCACGTCCAAACTTATTGGAAAATTGCTACTTTGTTTAAAGTGTTCTGAATTTCTCTATTTGTTTATAGGAATGAAAGACAGCTCGAGAAGTTGAAGGAAGAGGTTTACGAAGTTGTGAAGATATTTGCGGCGCTGGTGTGAATCTCCAGTGAAAAGCGATAGAGAGCAGTGAAGAGCTAGTGCTGGAAAAGTTGGAAACTCTGCAGCAGAAATTTGCAAGATTTTGTAAAACTGAGCAAAGAGGTTATTAACGGAAAAAAGAAACTAGCATTGATATTCACATAGTGATGAAGTGACCTAGGCAGAGAAAAAAGGGACAGTTTTAAGCTGACTTTTGAAGATAACGGTAAAGAATTGAACGAAACGAATTACCAGCACGAATTGTAATTTGCTCTGAAACTTTGCAAGAAAGAATTCTGCGTATTTTACAAAGATACTCGCTTGAAAGTGTATAACAAGAAACAGGAAATTAGCAACGAGGAAGGAGGCAAAATTAGAAATATGGCGTCGACGACAACAAACGGAACACTCAATTTCAACGCGACAGCATTTTCAACAACATTATCAACAATTTTCAGCAATACAACAATATCAACAAACAGTTTTAAAAATAGCACAACTGCTAGTACCTTCGGCCATGGACACAAATCTGAGACAACAAGCTCTATCGTCTTAATTCGCGTTGTTATTTACTCTTTGTCGCTATTCTTTGGCCTAACCGGCAACGGATTGGTCATAACAACGAGTATCATCCAACTAAGAACGCTTAGCCGCTCGCGGTTTTTGATCGCACACCTTGCCGTGACGGATATCATCTTCTCACTGCGTTTGCCAGTGCAAATAATACTAGAACTGAACTCCTATAATTGGACGTACGGTGAATTTTACTGCAAAATATTCCACGGTGTCAACTCAATGTCAATGTTAGCTTCTATTGGTACAATGACAGTGATTGCAATGGAAAGATATCGTGGGGTAACCAAGCCGTTCTTGGCGAAAATCAAGCGGTCAAAATTGATTGTTAGTCTAGCAGTCGTCTGGCTAATCGCTGCTATTTCATACACACCAGTATTTATGCTACGCACAGTACAAAACCGAAGATGCGTCGAGAGCCATCCAAGCCAACTCCTACAGAAGCTCTACTCAGTGTATGTTGTCCTTGTCAAGTACATTTTCCCATTGATTATCATTTGCTACTGCTACTGGAAGATCGCAGCGGCAGTCCGCAACCGGCCTAAAATCCAAGAAACACAAAGATCTCAACGTAAACGCAGGGCGCGTGATGATAACCGCATAGTAACGATGCTGATAGTGATGGTTGTCGCGTTCGCCGTTCTAACGCTTCCGGCAACTATTTGGTGGCTACTTCATGATTTTGGCGGCCTAGACAGATCCGGTGCGGTCCTACAGATCGCGGAAGTTTTTGGCGCGTTTGTGTACTTGCATAGTTGTGTTAATCCGGTCGTTTATTACATTATGGACAGCAAGTTCAGGTCGGATGTCATACATCTTCTGAAGTGCAGAGGAAACTGTCAGCGACATGACTTCTCGGGTCGATCGAGTACGGTGAATGGAGGAAGTCCCAAAGAAAATGTAGGATTTAATGATGTTAATATACATGAAAGCTCCTCAAGTTCGAAGCAGATGAATGGTCATAACAACGTGTCCGACGGAGAACGAGAGAGAGGACTTCAGTCGCACTATTCTGCCGTTTAGCTGACCGAGCACGATTAACAGTGGAAGTCAGGTGAAAACCGTACGATTTAATGACATAAATATACACTAGAAAGAAGATTAATGTTTATGATTTTGGTCTTGTACTATGAACAGAGGAAATCGGAAGGAAATCTTATAATTTAAATATATAAATGTACATGAAACCGACTCAAGCTCGAAGCAGATAAATTGTCATAATAACTTGTCTGATTGAGTACGAGAAAGGACTTACGTCGAGTACGATGAATAGAAGAAGTCGGAAGGAAAACGAACGATTTAAGAACATACATGTACTTGAAACCGACTCAAGTTCGAAGCAGATAAATGGTCGTAATAACTTGTCTGATTGAGTATGACAGAGGACTTACGTCGAGTACGATGAACAGAAGAAGTCGGAAGGAAATCGAACGATTTAAGAACATACATGTACTTGAAACAGACTCAAGTTCGAAGTAGACCAAGATCTATCACGATGTGTCATATGTAGTATGAGAGAGGACTTCAGTCTTGTACAATAAATGGTGGAAGTTGGAAAGAAAACGTACGATTTAAGGGTGTAAACATACATACGAAACCGACTCATGTTCGAAGCAGACCAACAGCCACAATAACTCGCCTGATGTCGTATAAGAGAGGACTTCAGTCAAGAAACGTATGATTTAATGAATATATTTAATTAAATATTATACATTTAACATTTAAGTAAATGGCATACATTTTAAAACGAAATAGAGCTTTAGACTCGGCACGAGAAAGATTATAATGTTGGAAACTTCCTTTTTACATTAAACGCCACGAATTTTAAAGTACTTCGGTGCCCCTAAAAACGTTACACGAACAAGACTGCTGCGCATTGCTTTAATTCGCTAGAATTTACAATTGGAAGTCATTCAAAACGTTGACTTGAAAAGGACGGCAATATGTTAGCTTTAAATAATGTTTCCTTGCAGTTTAAGGAGTGCACGTTTAAAAAATGCACTTCAATTAAATAGTCCCAAACGTAGGCTGTACAAATTATATTAGGGCGTTTACGAAACCACAACTGCAACACAATGTTGCTTTTGTGTCAGAACTTCGGCTTCAGTAGATTTCTTGTTTTTCGTGCGAATTTGCTTCCCTAGAGAGACTATGAAGTAGTCTTTTTCAATTGCACAACTTGGGAATCCAACATCTGTTGTTCTGTAATCCAGACCTAGGTTTCCGACGTAAAACTCACTCGTTCTACATTATAGTTTCAGAGAAAAAAGATGGTTCTCAGACATTGAACTGAAGAAAGAGGTTTCGTCTTGGCCTTTTGAACAATATGCAAAAGGTAGCCTATAGGAAACAATACTTTGCAGGATACGAGATGACATTCTGGCTGGCGTGTCGTCCTGGTTCCGTAAACTCTCTATTCCAAAACAGACTACATTTTAGTTGTTGTTAATCTCTAACGGACTTCTAAATCATTTCTTGTTCTTTCAATAGTAGCATTGATTTGTNAAAGTCAGAAGGTTTGGTAGACTTTGGAGAGATTCTCATTTTCATTAGCAAAACCCTGGTAGTGAATCCGAAATCTGCTGTTTTGAAGATTTTTGTGTTTGATTGGGAAATATATTTCTGTCTCTGCGAAGTCTACAGTTTTCAGAATTTAGTAGGTTTGGAATTACCAATCAAACCATAATGATCAAACACACCCTTAGTATACCCATGATTTGCTCTAAGTTGATGTTTTGGTTTTTGTTGAAGTTGCTTCGAGAACAACATTAATCAAAGCAATCTCTCCGTGGATGATATAATTGTAAATTACTATCATACTTAGTATAGTTTTAATCCTTTGAATAAAAACAGTTATTTCTCTACATTGGCTGTAAAAGTAACAGTCCTCTTATTAATTGTATCCATTCTCGTTCTGTTCGCCATCGCCGTGGAATCAACCTCCACTCTCGGCATCCCGACACACAATGCAAATAAATCGCGAACGCCTTTCTTGAATTTTTGGTCCATGATGCCATAGATGATGGGATTAATAGCACTGTGTAGGTATAGCAATGCAGCGAATACCTCAATCATATCCAATGCCGTTTTGCTATCAGTACCACCAAAGTCATACCACAGCCACCAAACCGAGGTTGGCGCCGTTAGCAACGCAAAGGCGACAACGATAACGACTAATATGCGAATAACTCGATTGTTTTCTCGTTTCCGGTTCTGCTCGGTAGCTTGGTTTTGATGCGTCGACACTCGAGTAGGGCGGCGGTGAATAACCATGCCGATCTTGAAATAACAGAAGGATAAAATGCCGACTGGAACAATGTAACGCATTATGAAAATAACGATCGAGTATATTTGTTGCACTGTTAGTGAAGGATACGTATCGAAACAACTGGTCCCTTTGAGATTCAAATAATACATATACGGAGCGTACGTAACCAAAGAGATTCCCCATACGATCATGATACTTATGATGATATGCTTCTTTGTCCATTTTGATGAATACGGTTTCGATATGCCTCGATATCGCTCAATGGCGATAACCGCAACTGTTTCGATCGAGGCTAAAAGTGATGCGGAATTAAATCCATGCATTACTTTACAATAAAACAACCCCCATTCCCATTTAGAGCCATTCATTTCGAGTCGAATTTGGAACGGCAAGCGAATGGAAAATAACAGATTCGCTACAGCTAAATGTGCCATTAGGATTCGACATGGCGATAATGATTGTCGATTCAACACAGAAACCATGATAACGAGGCTGTTGCCAATCCAACTCAATACAATACTGATGATGTAGATTGCGATTCGAATTTTGTTTTTGTCAGTTAGAGCTGTCGTTGTTGTTGTCGTTGATGATGATGTATTGTTTCCAAAAGGTGACATTGTTGTAAAGTTGCAAGGATATGAGCTATTCAGGAAAGTGCAATTTGACGCCATTTTGGTTTGCTGTCTGTTCCGAGGAATGTTTGTCGAAGATGTAGAGGAAATTTGATACCTTCAATTTACGAGTCAGATAAAAATTGCAAGCAATGCTTTATCTTAAAGCTGTCCACCCAGAATTGTATCTATTATGTCTTAAATTTTGTACAGGCAAATATTTAACTACTGTTCACTTGATAGTTCTACTCTCCAAAAATCAGGATCTGAGCGTCAGTACAATGTTTGCAAACGACAACACACCAAAGTCTATATATACTAAACATAAAATGTTTTTCGTAAAATTTGAAAACTTCGAGCACGAAAATATCAACAGCGCGACTACGTTATCTCTTTATCTGAAGTAGCTGCCTTTGTAAAGTTTAAGTTACTTCGGAATGTGTGTAGTATAAAATGTTTCGAATGTCTCTTGATCCGCTCGCTACTTGTCGAAGTTGATAAAATATCTGAAGCAGATGCTTTGGAGTTATTTGGGTAATGTTGGGGAAGTAAGGAGTTGCCTATAAATCTTTGTTGATAAAATCTTGTAGGATGTCAGTTATCAAAGATCTCAGTATTTCAGTTATTACTGCTGATAAAATCTTTGAAATTGCTTCCAAGTGAAATATCTTGCAGCGAGGAATGAAGTTGCACCAGCTGCGAAAAGTGATAAATTGACGTTGCCTCCTGCCTTGAGTCGGAAAATATTCTTTCAAATATTCCTTGATTCTTCAGTTATAAAAACTGATAAAACTTTCAAAACAGCTGCCAAATGAAGTATTTTCAAGTAAGAAATATCCTGCACAACTTGTGGGAAAGTAAATACTGAATTTACCAATGTTATTTGCTGTGAGATAAATATTGGTGTCACGAGGTTCCACTTCTGCTCACTGATTCAAACTTGCAAAATTCAGGACAACATTCCTCGAGTTTTTTGGAAGCAAAAATCTTCCTTGGTACATGTTCAAATAAGAATTATTTTAAACCATATAATGTATCAAAAGCTTTGTATTAAAATAAATCTTTGTGTCACGCAGTTCAATTTTTGTTCACTGTTTCAAGCTTGCAAAATTCAGGACAAAACTCATCGATTTTTCAAGGTATCAAAAAGCGTTTTATGGTATATCTAAACCACTATAATGAATCAAACACTGAATATACCTCTTTTATCTGCTTGTAATAAATCTTTGTTTCAAGAAATTCAATTTCTGCTCACTTATTCAAGCTTGTGAAAACTATGACTTTATTCATCGACTTTTTCAAAGCATCTAGAAACTCCCTTGGTCGTTATGCACTTCAGCTCAGCATTTAAATAATAAAGCACCAGAAATCAATTGCTAGTAGCGATCCTTTAAAATCTGAAAACAAATAAAAATTAATGAAGATAAATAATCAGACAAAAGATGAAAAGCTTTAAAATTATTTCACTGAGAACAAATATGAAGCAAATCTCCCGTCGGCCTATTTGTGATCTATTTCGGGAGTCAACACGGATTTGCTATCCTTAGATACAATACCGGGCGAGTTAAAAAAGGCAAACACATTCCCCAGCCTGTAGCTTGGCAACATGCTCTACGAATCTTTACTTTTTATGTTTGTTTTATAGCTAATATGCAAACTCAGATCGAAAAATTTGTTTTGTTAAGATCAACCATTGAGTTCCTGAGTTTCAAGCAAATTTAAGAAAATGCGTTCTCTAAGGGTGTGTTTGATTGGTACCAATTCTGAAAACGGTAGACTTGGTAGACTCGGAATTCGCGTTTGATTGGCTCCGAAATTCTCAAAACGGTAGGTTTGGTAGGTTTGGAAGGCCTTCTGAACCTTCTGCTCCAAAAGTCAGAAGGTTTGGCAGACTTTGGAGAGATCCTCGTTTTCATTAGCAAAACCCTGGTAGTGAATCGGAAACCTGCTATTTTAAAGATTTTTGTGTTTGATTGGGAAATATATTTCCGTCTCTGTGAAGTCTACTGTTTTCAGAATTTGGTAGGTTTGGAATTACCAATCAAACACACCGTAAATATCCTTCAAAATAGGCCTTAGAACGGATCAAACTTGCTATATTTTAGCAGAAAGATCATGAAACGCAGCGTGAACCTGTTTTCGTCTTGGGAGATAAAGCTTGTTACAGTAGAAACAAAAGTTTGAAAGGCAATCCCAAGGGTATGAAATTATAATCTATGAGACTCGCTTTTATGCCTACCAAAACTTTCAAACAATCCCTGATGTTTACGTTCTGTGCTCTTGTGAACATTTCACAACGAACTTTTATGGAAAAATGTGCCACTGTCTAGGCATTACTAGACTAGCTCCAAGTCTATTCCGTGGTCTATCAGCGCTCAATAAAACATAATAACTTCTGCGGGGGCGTAAATCGTGACGAGGACGCTGCGAAGGAGAAACACCTTTTTTTAATCAACCGCGACTTCAACAAAAGCATACGTTCTTACATTTTCAGTTCTTTATTTCCCTGTTATACCGATTGGCCCAATAAGAGCAAAATTTATCAGTTGCTATGATAGAGTTTCATTTTTAATCATTAAAAATTTAAAAGAAATTAAACTCTGATAAATCACTTCATTAAAATCGGCTAAATATTAGCTCAAATGGAAGAAAGGTCTAGCCTATTGTTCATAGATATATCTTTGCCCGTCAAACATTGTCTGGTGATGTTTATATGACTCTACCGGGTGAGGTAAAAGCATTGGGGTTTGCCAAACTGTGAAAAAGTTTACACGATGCCAGCACAATCTAAAAACGGCATAAAATTGCACAAATTGTGCCAACAGAATTTGTAAACGGAAAGATTTGAAACGGAACTCTAACCGGTACAATTTGCAGACAGCGTCATATGAACACTCGTGAATGATGAAAACGAACCTTGTTACGATGCTTTCGAAACGGGGCTGATTGATTGTGGGCATAGATAAAACTTTTGGCGTTAACTTCCATCTTTATTTCGTCGCGGACATTGGAAAGAAGTTGGTACCGTCACATTTCTGCCGTTTTCAAATTGTGCCAGTATTGTGTGAACGTAGTCTGTATAAATATGACGAACCCATCAATTTCCACGTGCTATAGATCTCCACAGCCCTGTCTTCCCCTGCTTCCCAAATATACAACTTGTAAGCCTTCAAGCGTTCAATGAGCCGTTTAAACCTTGTCTCCCTTTCCTGAGTCTTTTTTCGTACCAAGCGCCTTAGGCGCCTGTATAATAGTTGTCTCCGACTGCCCTAGGCACAATGCATTAAAAAGAGAGAAAATGTTTTCTCACCTTGATCATCACCGTCTTGATATCACAGGCTAGAACCCAAAATCCCTTGTAGCAGTGAACTCCACGTCTTCAAGAACTTTCCTAAAAAAGATACTCTCATAAAAACACGATGCAACGAACTCACAAACAAATAAATTCAAACAAACAAAGCAATCACGTTAATTAAGCAAATTAATATTTCTTTCTTGCTTTGCGACTGGCGCTTCGAACTGTAAACAAGCCGCAAATTTCATACATCCACTTCTGTGTTCTCGACGCAAATGGCGTCATAATTTAGCAAGCTTTTAATCGTGACGCTTAAATGTAATGAAAATATGTGTATTTACGAAAATTGCAATGGATTGCGACAAAAATCTGGGTACGAACGACAATTTGAGGGATTCACGATTTAAAATTTGGCGAATTTTCAATTAAAAACCGATTTGAAAGCTTCCTAAAAACGTTAAAATCCGTTCCTCGATGACAGCTGTAAATTGAAAACGTGTGAAGTTTGATTTCATTCGCCCAGGGTGTGACGTCATGCTTTGAGAAAGTCAAACGCATGAAATATTGCGGGATTCACCATTTAAAACTTGAAAAAATTTCAAATAAAAACAGATTTAGAGGCTTCTTAAGTACGTTCAAATCCACCCTTCCATGATCGAGTCAATGACAGCTGCAAATGGAAAATGTGTGAAGTTCGATTTCACTTATCCAGGGTGTGACGTCATGCTTTAAGAAAGTGAAACGCATGAACAATTCAATTCACCATTCAAAATTTGACGAATTTCAAATTAAAAACTGATTTGAAAGCTTCCTAAAGACGTTAAAATCCGTTCCTCTATGACAGCTGCAAATGGAAAATATATGAAGTTTGATTTTAACCACCCAGGGTGTGACGTCATACTTTGAGAAAGTCAAACGCATGGACAAACTGAGGGATTCACCATTTAAAATTTGACAAATTTCAAATTAAAAACTGATTTGAAAGCTTCCTAAAGACGTTAAAATCCGTTCCTCTACGACAGCTGCAAATGGAAAATATATGAAGTTTGATTGTTCTTATTGTATGTTTTTAACAGGGTGCATTGTAAGACAATGTAAACGGAATTTTCTTACTCTGTATACAAAGCATAAAATGAAATGAAATAAAATGAAATGAGAGATGATACTATTTAGATTTGCTCAAAGCCCAATGAAAATCTTGCGCCTTAAAAGGGACTTTTACCGTCTTAAAGAAGCTTGGTAGCGATAACAGAAAGATCAATTTGGTCTTTAAACTGTAGAACCTCTGTTTATCTTGGCATATCAACCCATAACCACGACTGAAAAATAATATGTTCTATCATTCCAGAGATTTAATTTCCACGGCAATGAAAACTGGCAGTAATAGGACTTCTGTGTTTAGCTTACTATACTGATACCGTAAAAGCTCTATTAAGCCCCCGGGGGGCCTATTTAATTTCGGAGACTCCAGAGGGGGTGATTTAAAAGAGCGTGCGGCTTATTAGAGAGGGGAGAAGGGCTTATTCACAAAGTCAGATGACAAGGCTATAAACGATAGCTGTTAGGTCTTTTACCTCATATTTTGCGGAGTCAACATACACTTTTACGAGTCAAATACACAAATTCAACGCAGTTTTAATCCCAAACCATATCAAAATTCACATCCACACTTGTTTTGTCTAGTGAACGGAAAATCTTCGGTATCCTCTCGAATTTGATACAAGTGGGGGGGGGGGCTTATTTATAATTTGACTCAGAAGGGAGGGGCTTATTAGAGAGGGGGGATTAATAGAGAAGGGGGCTAAATAGAGCATTTACGGTATTTCGTGAGTCAATCTGCTCAAGCGAGGCTGACAGCCTCGACAGAACATTTGGACCAAAGACAAAACATTATCTATGTATATATCCCAAAGTAACCGCATATAAAGGGCGTCTTCAAATGTATTAAAAGTTAAAGCCAAGAATTGTTCTGAATAAATTGTACTAAATGCACAAACAATGTTCTTGTATGCGTGTTGCACAATATCACTTGATAATGGGTTTATGCCCGAAACGTCGTACAAAATTAAACTCTGTTCAAAGTACAATTATTTATACTGTATTTGTTTGTTTTAAATTGTACTAAAGTTTACAAATCCATATAGATACTCTGGTTTACTTAACAATAAAGTCGAAAATTCAATCAATAATGATGCTTTTGCTAAGATACATTTTGCTTTGATCGTAGGGTTGCGGGATGGTGGCAAATTCATAATTTGATGATGAATAATTTTCATAACAAGGCCACCAATATCGGCCAGAAACATACCAAAGTTTTAGCTATCGATTAATGCAATGAGCCTCATTCATAATTTATTTTAGTGAAACGTATGGTCCTTAGGCTTGAGGAAATCTGATCGAAATTTTTGGGGACATCTAGTCAATTCTGTTGACAACGAAGTTATAACTGATAAATGTAAAATTTCAAAGCTACACTTTCCACACTAAGATCTTACGAAATTCGATAAATTTTCGACCCTCTCAGCACCAGAACGTCGTGGCACATGACAGTCTCAGAGGCCATACATATGGACAAGTCATAAGATGGACTGAAAATGACATCGTTACATTATTGTACATTTTCATGGATGTTTATATATGAAATCTAATAAAAAAAATCAAGAAGATTTGCAAATGTGCAGTTAGGGTAACGTACAAAAATATGATCGTATATCTCGATATCTGAAAATCTGTCAGAAAAGAATAACGGATTTGTCAGTATCAGTTCATCATCAAATCATGGGTGGTTAGACACTGCATGTGTGCTTCTATGGGGGAGCGCTGCAACTAATATTCTTCTACGGAGGAACAATTTTATCTATATAGTTCTGCGGAGGAGGTAGCGAAACAGAACCTCCCTAACAACAGAACTTTCAAAATGGCGNGTTACATTATTGTACATTTTCATGGATGTTTATATGTGAAATCTAATAGAAAAAAAATAAAGAAGATTTGCAAGTGTGCAGTTAGGGTAACGTACAAAAATATGATGGTATATCTCGATATCTGAAAATCTGCCAGAAAAGAATAACGGATTTGTCAGTATCAGTTCATCATCAAATCATGGGTGGTTAGACACTGCATGTGTGCTTCTATGGGGGAGCGCTGCAACTAATATTCTTCTACGGAGGAACAATTTTATCTATATAGCTCTGCGGAGGAGGTAGCGAAACAGAACCTCCTTAACAACAGAACTTTCAAAATGGCGGCTGACACAAGGATGGAAGGAAATCACTCTTTATCATGAAGGAATGTAAGTACAACTGCGGTGTCTAACTACCCATGATCAAATGCTCCAGATGTCCATGCTATATGAAAAATGATAACTGGCTTAAATCCTGAGAAGAGTGACCCAGAAGAAGCTTTGTTAAATAAAGTTGCAAATAAAACCTTAAAAATGCTTTGACAAGTTTCAACTTCGTCATCCGACAGAGCTTAAAATAGGTATTCCTCAAGGATCGGTTTCAGGGCCCCTTCTGTTTGATATATTTATCAACGATATGCTGCTGTCGGTGAATGTGGCCGAGATCTGTAATTATGCAATCGACAAAATTATTCAATCGCCTAAAGATAACCTACAAAGGGTCCTTTCAACTCTTGAAAACGATGCATCAGAATCAATTGCATGATTTCTCGATAACTACATAACGCTGCAAATGTGCACAAAATTGCACAAATCGCTCATACATCCTCGCGTCAAGAATGACGCTTCACGTATGAATTCAGCTTAAAGGCTGGTTGCCACTGTGCAATGAACTATCATCGCTTTCCTCGTCGCCAGTTATTTAAATGCGATGAAAGTTCATCTTGCACTGGGAACGACATTTGACTGTGAAGCATGATTTTTACGACCAGTGTGAATCAGGCTTTACAGTCAAATGTCATTCTTACTGAATTCCCAAAATTCCCACTGCAAGATGAACTTTCATCGCATTTGAAAAATTGTGAGGTGCGACACTACGAGGCCATGGCGCAGCATGAGACTACAGTTTTTTATGTAGATGACAAGTCCGCGTGGGCATATTTGATATAATCCGTCTCCATAGTAACTTGATAAGCACTAAGAAGAACTTGCACGGGCGAAAAATTGCTTATGGTTGACGGTGCGGTTGATGAAAGAAGAAAAACATTTATTTATGTTACGAAGATCACAATAAATAATCAAGCAAACCAACAGATTTGAACTGAAAAATTAATGTTTGGTTTTGGTGTTAAGTTATGTGAAAAAAACTTTGACAATAAATTTATTGCAAAGATTAATATTTCCGTAATTCCCCTTGTAATTTAATCAAGCCAAAGTTTATCCAGTATTCTATTCGTGTGTTTGATAAATAAATTACCATCCCAAGAGACAGCTGTTTACATAGGCGCCGATTCTCTCGCTATTCTTACCTTGTTTCCAGTCAGGATAATTTTTAAGCCAATGTCTGTATAGAGATAATCCCGTAACATGTATTTAGTATCGAATAAATTAAGAACGACAATTTTTGGTGTATAAACTGCAGCGAATAAACCCTTGGGAATATAATATTAGGTTTCTTTGGCGAAAAAAAAATTCTCTGTGAATTTTACTAAAATTTTGCAACTTTGGAAGAAACTAGAGCAAATTAAATGCGACTCTACCAAGAAAACTGGATCGGCAAATGATACTAAAAGTTTTTATCAGATATTATTTTAACTTTTGGAGTAAACAACAACAGTTAAGTTTATTCAGAAGCTTCTGTGATATCTCAAACACTAAGATAGCCTTTCAGACGTATAATGTAGCGCAAATTTGAGTAATACCGGGTGAGTCAATAAAAACAATCCCCGTTTGAAAGGCCACTGCCCCCTGGATATCAAGGCAATAATATTGGCAAATACATTATTTAATAGTGGACATGTTCAAATATATTTTAAAATTTACCTCACTGAAATCGGCCACTCCGTTCTGAAATTATGAGGGATTTTCTCGAGAAGGCCCCTTCAAGAAACCTGCAAAACAGGCATAAATCACGACCAAGATCCCAAATATTTCTGTCTTACAACAATGACTTGAACATGTTTTAGCACGTGTTATCCTCTTGGGAGGATGAAATCGCCCGGAATAGATGTATTATGCTCCTAGGGACGGCACTTCCGTCCTCCTAAAGGGATAGCACGTGCTAAAGCATGCACAAGTCATCGCTGTAAGGCAAAACAAAAGGAAATTTGCTCGTGATTTTATGCCATTTTTGAAGGTGTCTTGAAGGGGCTTTCTCGAGAAAATCCTTCATAATTTCAGAACGGAATGGCCGATTTCAGTCAGGTAAATTTTAAAATATATTTGAACATGTCTATAATTAAATACTATAATTGCCAATATTATTGCCTTGGTATCCAGGGAGCTGTGGACTTTCAAACGGGAATTGTTTTTATTGACTCACCCGGTAGTACAACAAACTAATTGCAGAACAACAAACCATGACGGTACACTTTTCCGACTTGCTACACCACACTTTTACATTACATTGTTGCTAGTGTACTACCATTACTTCACTACAGGTGCCAGTATCTAGTTTTGAGCTATTGGAAAACTGAAAATAAATACAAAACAATTCTGTTGCTCTTAATGTTTCACTAGAGCCAACGAAGCAAAGGGACGATTTTGTTGCACCCCGCATTTATGAAAGGTGATAATGTGAGCCCAGTTGGAACAGATTGTAGTGCAGTCGCTTGACAAACTTTTCATCTAAAAACAGTTTCTAAAAAATAACTCGAATGCTTCCAAAGAACAGTCCAGAACATATCTACTATCACGTAGATTTAGTGAGTGAAAAATTGTCCCTGTCTAAAAGTTTTTACCTCGGTATGCAGTTTTTACCGATTAACGTGGTAAATGCTTTCTCAAATAGCAAAGATCTTGGTATAGATTTGAGAGTTTATTTCTTCTAGATTAGACTTTTCGTTCCGAAATTCTGACCGAATTTCTGGAAAAGATCGTTGAAGATCATGTATTACCGTCTTGTGAGAATTAACTGGGACACACTTAGATGGGAAATTCGCTCAAAATTTCGAAACGATTTTGGAACGACTTAAGTCTAGAAAGTATTCTAATAACTTGTTTAGTCAACAAAGTATTTGCAGCGTAGTTGGGCGCAGGACTAGAAAGGTACAAATTTGAAACTGAGAGAGCTTTTTCCGACAAGCCAGGTAATGAAAATAATTCCTCAATCGTTAGTTAGCGGATCATTTAGATCTGAAAGTTGCTAATTCCATTTCGGCAGACGCTGAATTTCTTTTAATTTTTGGTAGCCTACTCGTGAGAATATTAATTTACCGCGCAAGCTTGTGCCGTAAGATAAATATTATTCTTAAACTATCAATTAAAAAAATTAAAATGCTAACTCACGTGAAATGTATCATCGCCAAACCGGCAGAATACATGAATGACGGCTGACGAGGCTGACATTTACCGATTAACGTGGTAAATGCTTTCTCAAATAGCAAAGATCTTGGTATAGATTTGAGAGTTTATTTCTTCTAGATTAGACTTTTCGTTCCGAAATTCTGACCGAATTTCTGGAAAAGATCGTTGAAGATCATGTATTACCGTCTTGTGAGAATTAACTGGGACACACTTAGATGGGGAATTCGCTCAAAATTTCGAAACGATTTTGGAACGACTAATAAGTCTAGCAAGTATTCTAATAACTTGTTTAGTCAACGAAGTATTTTGTAACGTAGTTGGGCGCAGGACTAGAAAGTTACAAATTTGAAACTGAGAGAGCTTTTTTCGACAAGCCAGGTAATAAAAATAATTCCTCAATCGTTAGTAAGCGGATCATTTAGATCTGAAAGTTGCTAATTCCATTTCGGCAGACGCTGAATTTCTTTTAATTTTTGGTAGCCTACTCGTGAAAATATTAATTTACCGCGCAAGCTTGTGCCGTAAGATAAATATTATTCTTAAACTATCAATTAAAAAAATTAAAATGCTAACTCACGTGAAATGTGTCATCGCCAAACCGGCAGAATTCATGAATGACGGCTGACGAGGCTGACAGAGTTTGCAAGCGACTGCACTACAATGGTTTCTCCTTATTTGGCGGCGCTTCTAAAATGAATAAGAATTAGTTTTTAGTCCCATGTGGTTTCAAATAAATCAAAATCTAAAAACAAAGAAATATCATTGAAACCGGAGGCAGCTTCAATTTCGATCAAAACTAATGGCATGCAGTAAAAACCAGACCCTAGGATCCTAGCATCTACCGGCTGTCCCAAAAAAGTACTCCTGTTTGAAAAACCACCAACAATTGACTACATGGCCGATCTAAAATAAATTTTTTTTGGCAAGTACATCAAAGAGCAAATTATTTTTCCAGATATAGCTGATCTTATGATCGGTTTTAAATATAGCAAATTTAGCTCCTTTTATCGCTGCCTGGTTTTGAAGCATACTGCAAAACATATCGATGGTTACCATTTTGATTTCTTTTTTGATATTAAGCTTCTAGTTTGGTCATAAATGTCAGAAAGAAGCGCAAACTATCATTGTAGACTTGAAGGATAATGAAAAATCTCAAAATAATGGCTCTTAGACAAGATTCACGATGTTGCTTAAAAAGTGTAGCTCAGGATAAGGTTTTTCAACCTGTTATTGTATTCCCTTTAAGTAATGAAAACAAGCATTTTATCTTCTTCATATATATTTGGATCACTGACAAAAAAGACCAAAAATAATAATCTTATGACAGGTTTGATAATCGAATTGTGGTGATGTTTTAAACGGGAGTACTTTTTTATGGGACACCCGGTAGTATTTCGTTGAAGTTCTGATCGTCGAAACATCCTTTGTCAAAGAGTAAAATCCAGCGTAAAGTATACGCGACCTAAACAATGAAGATACGACAACACGGCAATCTGTCGTAAAGCTGAATTCACACCTGAAGCCTCTTTCTTATCGCTACCCGAGTAAGGCCAACGTTTCATGAAGCCTGACGCTGCAAAACCTGCCGCCAATACGTTCTTTGCCGATGCGATAAAGGTATACAAAGCCAACTTTGCCGCACCGCAGCGCTTTACAATAATACACAAGAAGTGCTTCTCTCAAGTCTCAGGAGGCCATCATGGAACTGTAGAAATCAGTGGAGATTTAGAATTTGAAAAAATAACAATTTCGTCATGTGTGGAAGCCATGTTTGTTTGAATGTAAACAAAACCATTAGTGGTGTGAAAGTGCCCTTGGCGTTTCTGCTGCATCGCAACGCACCGTGCTGTATTTCGCCACACAGTGTCGTTTAAAGTGTCAATTTAGCTTAAAGGTAATGTGTCCGTATATAAGGCCAGCGTATACCCAACCTGTCAACATCCATCATATTCTCGGCAAATGATTGGTTGATATTCAAACTGATCACATGAATAGAGAAAATTGCTGTAATGCATGATGGAAAGAACTTTTAGTTGATCACATGCCTGCCTCTGGGAGGCCTACTTGTGTGGACACATTACCTTTAAAGTCGATCATTCTCTGTTGTTAGCGGTCCTCCGTTGTATCAGTATTTAAAGATCTTAGGTCCTAGGGTCCAGGGTCTGGTGTTTACCGTATGCTAAAACCAACATCGATGAAGATTGATTTGAAGTGATATGAATTTATCTTAGAAATTCAATGGGATTTATTGACATTGTCTAGTGTTACATGCAGAGATTGATCAAATCTATATTTCTAAACATATCATTCAAAATGAAAACATGTAGTATGTGCAGGTGATCTCTTCAAGATACTAATAGAATTTCAGAGTTTGATTATTTCAAATATAAGAATTTGAATTTCGCTGTTGTTAGCATATTGTCTCGAAGTATAAGTTCTTCAAAGGAAAATCTGTCGTTGCCCGCGGGCTGTAAGATACCTACTAGGTGCGTCGGAAAAATGTTTAGACATTCGAGAGCCTGTAGATTTCAAAAAAATTGATTAGATTCTTATGAACTGATAATATCTGCGAAGCTACATGTCACCTTAGATACCAACAATTAGTTTGTCAAAATCGTTCATGTCATCCCCACGTTACAAGAAATTCTATAAAAGATTTCATCTCAAAATATAATCCAAAATGGGCCGAAATCCTTGATCAAATTTGCCAGCAATCTAGCTTAACAGCTACCAAAATCAAAAGTCTACCAGTGTATCTTATTGCTCAGACATCTTACTTGGTATATAAAGAGGCTGCTGCATAATCGTGTATACTCTAAACTGTCATTCAACCTTTTTTAGTCTATTTTCTATTATCACGAGGCTGGATTGCTAGCAAATTTGATCGAGTATTTTAAGCCTGTTTGAAAAGGATTTTGAGATGAAGCATTTCCATAAAATCGCTTGTAAATTGACAACGACGCGACCAATTTTGACACACTAAATTTTGGCATCTAAGTTGATATGTTAGCTACACAGGTATGATCAGTATATAGGAATCTGATAAATGGTTTGAGAGCTGCACACTTTAAAACGTTTACACAGTTTTCCAACTCACCCGGCCGGTATTCAAATAGAATAAGAAAGAAGATAACTTTCAACGAGAAAAGTCTGGACGTGCCGGGGGATCAAAAATATTCATGCATGAAATCTAAATTTTACAAAATTAAGGCTGGTTTAAAAAATGTAGGCAGCGTTGGAAATCAGGCGAAACATAGATTTTGGTTTTCTAAATTCTAAAACAGGCTAATTCGAGACACAAAGGTCTGGAGGAAGCGGATGCGAACAAAATCTATATATGAGATTTAAAATTTACAGCACTTTTATAAAAAAATTAAGGCTGCTTTAGAAAATGTAGGCGACTTTGCGATTTTAGCGAAATATTTATTCTAATCTTTCTTAAATATGGTAATTCGATACGGCAAAGATTGAAACGGCAAGCAATTTGATTTCATCGGCAAACTTTAAACAATTTAATATCGAATTAAATCTTTAAATATAAATTACTAAAGTTTGTTTCAATTAAAATCTAAAAAGTTCTCCTAATGAAATGAGAAATTTCCAATGAAAATCATTGACCGAATAAGTAAAGTTAGTACCACTGTTAGAAAATCGTGCTGCAAGTTCCTTGAAATTAATTTCGCTGATTGAAAACTAAACATAAAAAGATGTTTCGCCTTGGTAGAACTTTCGAGCAAGCCCTCGTTGAAAATGATCCGACAAATGGCAGAGTCTTATCAACTGATAATATCATGGGTAAAATCGGTAAGGGAAAAGCTTTGCGCGGCCGCCATCTTTAGCGTTATTGTCTATTGCCCTCCTTGATGTAGTGAATGTTGATAGACCGGTTTACGATCTATCACTTTCCTGCCATCAAAACTACCCATTTTACCCAAGCCTACCCATTTTACTCAACTGCAGACCCTATTGACTTTATCCAAATTTCAATTTCAGGGAACACTTGCTTCCTATAAATAATTAAAAATCAAATCAAATCAAATCAATCAGACTGTCAGATTTTAGTCCAGCACATCTTCAAATCATTTTGAATGAGTTTCAATTGCTTCTTTTTCTGGGACTCGCAAGATGGTGAAAATCAATAAATCACTTGCAATCATGAACTTGATGCTTTGTGTGTTGTGACTAGCTTTTCGTGATGCCATTACTTCTCTACTCTAAAAAAGTGAAGAGCAGATATACGGGATAGGACAAGCGTATATTTTTGTTAGAGATTTTAAAATGTTTCAACAAACATGAATCAAATTTTATGAGAATGTAGATGATTATTCTCGTTTCTTTGCTTTGAAAAAATAAGAAATTGTTATTGTTGACTTTTCAAGCTACAGATTTCTTTTATTCAATGCAGTCCTTTTTTAATATTATTATTATTATTATTATTAGTATTATTATTATTATTNCCAAGCCTACCCATTTTACTCAACTGCAGACCCTATTGACTTTATCCAAATTTCAATTTCAGGGAACACTTGCTTCCTATAAATAATTAAAAATCAAATCAAATCAAATCAATCAGACTGTCAGATTTTAGTCCAGCACATCTTCAAATCATTTTGAATGAGTTTCAATTGCTTCTTTTTCTGGGACTCGCAAGATGGTGAAAATCAATAAATCACTTGCAATCATGAACTTGATGCTTTGTGTGTTGTGACTAGCTTTTCGTGATGCCATTACTTCTCTACTCTAAAAAAGTGAAGAGCAGATATACGGGATAGGACAAGCGTATATTTTTGTTAGAGATTTTAAAATGTTTCAACAAACATGAATCAAATTTTATGAGAATGTAGATGATTATTCTCGTTTCTTTGCTTTGAAAAAATAAGAAATTGTTATTGTTGACTTTTCAAGCTACAGATTTCTTTTATTCAATGCAGTCCTTTTTTAATATTATTATTATTATTATTATTAGTATTATTATTATTATTATTATTATTATTATTATTATTATTATTATTATTATTATTATTTGAGATCCAAATCATTTTGATAAAAATTAATAAAACTATATGAGAATATAGATGATTAGTTCTCTGTTTTGAAAACACGAGAAAATATTATTGCTGAACATTCAAAAAATAAAATATTCTTATCTACTTCTTGACGTTTCGATTAAAAAAAATCGATCAAAGTATATAGAACTGGAAAAGTGTGTTTAACATAAAATAAAGATTTGAATCATTTTTAATCAAAATTAATCAAACGTTATGAAAATTTAGAAGATCAGTTTTCTGTTTTGAAAACAAATGAAAATGTTATTGTTGACTATTCAAACTAAAAATATTCTTATTAAAAAGACTGTGAGGGTCAAACATCGAGGTCAAAGCCCTGGGTGAAGGTGGAGGTGAAGTTGCGTTTTTTAGTGCCAAGCGCTGGCATCGCAGAAGTAGAGAAGACCTAATCGAGTCCGCGACCCCTTGTCATGACGCTTAAGTGGTGGGGCACTACCTGGGATCGAACCCTGTCCGCTTGACTGTTCTGGCTGCAAAGTCATAGGATTACACCACTGCGCCATAACACCTTCAACTTGGGTTGAAAGTTAAGGAGGAGATTCTGGAATCAGAGTGAAAGAGACAAATATTTCATTTTTGTCCTTCCTAGAAGATAATCGTTGAAGCCGAAAACAAGGCAAACTTTCACAGACATTTCTGGCACTTTTGAAACTTTTCAAAAACAATTTCTAAGCAAATAGTCCATTCTAGAATCGCTCTAGAATGCTATGAAGTATTCGAGTGGAATAAATTTCAATATTTAAATTACTTTTTCTAATCTAAAAATATTGATTAGTCATCGACATAAGTGCATGGTTCATGATTTGAAATTTCGGCAATCACCGCACCGATACCTTTTTGGGTCCCCTAACATATTCAGGAATATTTTCTCAAGCGCTATTTTTTATATTTCTATCTAGCATCCGAAGGTAATTTTAGGACACTGAGAAGCTAAGCTTATCGAAGCAGTGTCCTGGTCCTTCCTTTCGATGTGACCATACCTCGTGTGATTTCGTTAGCCTCGAATTGGCGACTCTTCTCACTCTGCGTAGCAGGTTTGATAGGGCGGGGACTCGAACCACCGACCTTCAGATTGGTAGGACAGCGCGCTACCGCAGCATAGGTTTCAAATCTTTGCATTGTGCAAAAAAGTCGGTTTAAAATTCTATGACCTATTTCTTTGAATTGAATGGCTTGAAGGAAACTTCAGCTACTTTGCCATAATTCTACCTTTGAACTTTTCAGAAATCTTGAATATTTTCGAAATTACGGCGTATCTCATATATCAACTCATTTGAGGATGTAACGTCATCAAATTTCTAAATCGTAAACCATAAGAGTGAAAGACGTTTGCTTGATACCATATTTTAGACATTCATAAACAATGTTTTACTTGAAAATTATCTTATGTTTCCTCAAAAAGTTCAGAAATTAAAATGGCTTTAATTTTTTTTCAAAATTTTCTTGAATTCTTAAAAAAGGAGCAAAACAGTCTAATTTTGAAAATATTGAATATTTCTGAAAATTCCAACGGTAGAGTTATAGCATAGTAGCAAAAGTTTCTTTCGAGACGTTAAATTCAAAGAAATAGGTCACAGAATTTTACACTGACCTTTTTAAAGACTTGGAACCTATGCTCGCTACCACTGGGCCATCCCGGCTTTCGTGTTTACTGTAAAATGAGGATTAAGAGCACTTACCACCAGTGAGATTTTTCTGTTGACTCAGCAGCACTATTTCTAATGTATAGGATTCTTCGTTGATTTGCAATAATATCGCAAAGTAAACAGTTCATCCAGCAGATGGTTTTAACATTCTTCTTTTTCCATGTGCTCATGTATACCGATCAATCAATACTAAATTTGCCAAGGTAATTTCCTATATGCTCATACAAGTGCTCATTTTCATAGCAACAGTGTCATAGCAACTTCTTCTGTTTCTGTTTCCATGAGTTCATGAGTGCCAATCACTCTTCCGAAAGTAATTTCCAATATTTTCATACAAATTATCCCCTTCATAAAAACAGCATTATAGCAACAGTGCTATAGCAACAGTATCCACCGTTTCCCTAACATCAAATGTCACGTGGCATTTCCAAACTCCTGCCGGTTTGCCAGTGTAAATCACAAACATATTGCCTTATGATACCAACTCCTTCTCGTTGCCTGTCTATTATAGAACAATCACCACTTTAATGATTGTCTGCCATCTATTGTTGATTGTTAGCTCTTCATTGTCTACCAATCACAAAGCTGCTACCAACTGTCTACAATTCGAATTGGGATTTATCCTTCTGTACTGCCAGTCAATCACAATAACACTGCCTCTTGTGTGGTACCAATTCTATATCGTTGAGTGTTTAATTTCAAGCAAATTACACTCTTTGTCTATGTCTGTTATTTTTCATTTGGCGACATCTAGTTGCAAATAGCGGTTCGCAAGTTTTTCAACGCTACGGGAAGAAGCTCTAATGCACTTCAAATTTCAAATACCCACCGCCTGTATTGCACAGCGTTTCTAACGTCCTTCTAAGTTCGGAAACAAAATGACAAACAAAATTCTCTCATGAATGAATATCAGCTGCTGTTGGGCCTCGTCATGAAAGTAATCTTTGAAATAACTTGATTGCTTTGTAGCATCAAAAAATGGAACTTCTAAGGCATAGAAAAATAGTTGGTTATTTTAACGTCTTTTCCTGACAAATCCAAAACAAAATCATCAGAAGCTATGTACTCCTGAATCAGTTGAAAGTTACTTAAAATCTCTGTTAAACCAAAAACAGGAGCTGCAAATCTTTCTAGAACTTCTAAAACCAATCGTGTATAAATAACGTTATTTTAACACCAATAAAACCACCAATAAAGCTCTTCTGTCTAAGACGTTGCAGTATCTTGGCAATGTGGCAACTAACTGCGAAGGCAATTCGAAATCTTTGTATCAGTAACTCATAATACCGCGGGTTTAACTTCTTTCTGACGACGTGTAATCATGAACAATATACCAGTTATCAGTCGCAGCTGTAAGTAATTGTCCCAGAAACTAAGCTGGCAAGCACTTCAGTGTATGTATTGCGAGATCTTGGAATTTGCTGCTTGGAACTCCGAAAGCAATTCGAGCTCGTTGTATCAGTAACTCGTAATACAACGGCTTTATTAAACGTCTTTCCAGAAACAGACCTGTTGCAGCTAACTTTGAATTTCGAAATAATTATCCTGAAAACTATGCAGGCAAACATTTTATTGCATGTAAATATTTCTCTTTAATTGTCACTGTTTTCTTTCATAAAAAGACTGCAAAGCTTCCTCGTGGTAGGTGCAACGTCCAGACTTAAAGTTTAGCCTTTGTTGATAAAATATAACTGCAACAGCAACTGTATTATCTTTAAAAAGTAGATCTAAATTCAAGTCTACTGTCGCCACGGGCCAGAAACATACACCGCACCAAAAGCAATAAAAATCAATGTCATAGCCATCGCAGTTGCATCCTGGGTAATTTGTAAAGTGAAGTTGACGATGCTTGCACTGTATATATTTTTCAATGGGTAAAACATCTCTTTCAGGCATGCGTCATATTTGCAAATTCCAGAGGTATCGACAGATCTGAAACGAAAACAAACTGAAAATTATATCCTGATATTTCTGCCAGGATACACTCACATTTAAGTGCGAAATTTGCTTGTTCTACCCAGTGATGCAAAATGAACCCATAATCTGAAGATTATTGTGGAAAATAAGGCAGTAAATTCTAAAATGTTCTGAATTGTTCCACTCATTGAGGCTTCAATCAATTTCAATAACGCTCTCGTACTCATAACAGCACCAAAAAAAATAAAAAATAAAATGAATAAAATTGAGCTGCGTGCATCCAAAAATTGCAGAATAAAACTTACAACTAAATTCGATACATAAAGCCGAAGCCTAATCTAAACAAAGGGGTTAACTTCTATCGACGGAACGCACAATTTTGAAGTATCAGATTTCAAACAGAGGAAACAAGTTTTTTTGCTCATCTGTTATTCGAACTGAACTGAATTGAACGCAACTGGATTGAAGAGATCTTACCGTTTCACTCTTGGCAGATTAACCGCAGGTATCTTTACAAAAACAACACTGCTTGTCACGAAGAAGGAACGCACGAATGGATCAGTGAATTTGCTGCTCGCTTGGGTACTATTATAACAATGTGAACCTGAACCAGATGCACAATTAACTGACCAAGTTTCTTGCACAAATCTACAAGGAGAACAAAAAATGAAATGAAATGATACTATGGGAGACAGAGCGCACATTTTGGCCCCCTACAAATGAAAAACAGATGTGGAATACACCTTGAACAAAGCAACACTGCATGCAATTCGTTATAAAACTATAAAATTAATTACTGCAGATGCTTTTTTATCTTCTCTTAAAAATTTACAAACTTAACAAATACAGAACGATCCTGCATGGAGCATGGAAGTGCATTTCTACCCTGCGGCCTTAACAATTACAACCGTATGTTAATAAAATACTATTAAAGAAAGTCGGAAGGACGAAACAGACAAGGACGAAAAGTCAAGGTGCTCGTATATAGACTGCAGCTGTTCATTTGAAATGTACTACAAAATTGCCTCTAGGATCTTTCTATCGGAATAAAAACACAATGTTCCACAACCATACATCAATATCTCAACTAATTTAGAATTTGGAATGTTGCACAGGCCATGGCGAGGTAAAATAGAGTATGTCGAGAAGACCATGTCTAGGCACGTTATAAATAGCGCAATGCAACAAGAAAGTTCGTGTTGTCCAACAATATCTGTTGTAACAGTAAAATGCGACATATTACAATGTCAAGTACCACAATGTCACAAAGAGTTGTTTCACAATCACTTCAAAGATTGAATGAAACCTAACCTTGCTGTTTTCATGTGGCGGTCGTGGAATCGTCTGTTAATGTTGAATCGCAAAATTAAAGCTCTTTGGCAATACTTATACTATCGCTCTAAACATTCCTCTTCAAGCTGAGATTTCATAACTTTCACTTGCAGGTGCAAAAATCTTATTATTGCTTTCAAATATTTTGGTTAAATAGAACTTAATCCAATCTTTAAGTATTCTTTGACGTCGCTCCTTGAGATTTTTCTAAGGACTTTCGAATTCTCTGAATACCTTTCTCCGGACGTAACTATGTTGTTGATAGGCCCTTACTAAATTTTTGATAGAAAATGGGTGTCTTTAGGGCGTGGCTCAAATTGTTCCTTTGTTTTAGAGACCTTCCTCACGGTCAGTGACCGTGTGACCGCAACGTTTTCCTAACGCTGTAATATGGCATGACAGGAGTTATACCTTATTATGAGGTATGCTTTTACTATCAGAAAAATGCAACACTCTAAACAATGGCAGTGTTACTCAGGCTTCTACCGGATAAATAAATAAAAAGGATGCCGTTTGAAAGGCTGCTGTTTCCTTGATATCAAAGCAATAATATCTGCAAATTTCTTTCTTAACAGGCGAAATGTTCAATTAGACTTCAAAAATCATCTGGCTAAAATTGGTCGTTCATTTCCGACAATATGGGAGATTTCCTAGAGTTTTGCAGGCCTTCGCCTCGTGCTGAAATCTTTCTATTGGTTTGTCGTCCTTGAAATTTCCTGCAAGTTAACTTGCTGAAAGAAAAATTTCCTGTGTTTGATGCTTTTTTTATAAACCAATGCAATATTACATTACTACACTATACAATACTAAGATACTACAATATTGCAAATACTACAATATTGCAAATACTACAATATTGCAAATACTACAATACTGCTTTGCTATAATACTACAATGTTACAGCAATTACTACAAGGACAGAACAAGACAGGACGATACCACAGAGGGTGTGTTCGGGCACATCTCCTCTGCAGCAAACATAGAACAGTACATAGATAAACACAGTGAACGTGATGCGAACACTAATATTGAAGGAGGAGAAGTTTGATGCTGATCGACTTTGAGCCATCTTGCAATTCTGACTTAGTTATTCGGTTCAAAAATGAAAAATGGTGAGTAACCAACCTAACACGAGCACCACTGACTTCCATCTGTGATTCACCATACGTCATTCCAGCTTCTGATACAAGCAATT
>REGM01000049.1:599006-623243 GCA_004194415.1 Aurelia aurita
ATTTAGGGAAAAAGACGAGCAAAACAATGGTCGGGATCCATCAACAAGATACACAGAATAATCGGAGGGCAAGAACGATGGCAAACAAAATCGTAGTCTTTATATTTGATTTCCGTTCCATTTTAAAAGATGACAAATCCATTAATGCATTCTAAAGATGACAAATCCATTAGGATACAGAAAATATAGATACAGGCATACAAATTTCACCTGATGGTTATGCTATTATTGGTGAATTAAGAAAATACTGGGCAAGCTTCTGTTGCCAAAGCATTTTTTAAAAGTTATATGCTCTCAACGCATCTGAAATAATAGACACAATAATATAAGAAATACGAAATAGATTCTTACCTATTGTGCTGGTTGAGACAGAAGTCCTAGCCTCTTTCTCTTCGTACGAAAATTGTGTTTTGCCAGCGACAAGTTTTTGCATATCACTTGCAGTTGATGCAATTGCAGGGGACGTGTACTTGAAAAAATAACCAAGAAATGGACTATTGTTAGTGACAACGCATAGAAGTGGTGTCCAATCTCTTCTTTCAGGCCAAACAGCGTTGCAGTCAAATTCAAACGAGTTTTTCTCCCGTCCACCAAAAGCTCCTTCGGTGCACACGAATCTTTGAATCTCCGCAGTTGTACAGTCCTATTGATAAGATTATAAAAAATAATCAGTAATAACTCAAATGTGGGAGTTTAATTCCTGCATGAGATGGTTGGCAATGCTAAAAATGTTATTTGTTTAAGATGACCATCTCCTGAAAGATTTCAGCAAATTCTGCAAATATTTCAAAATTTCGATATTTTAACCAATAACTTAGTTTTTATTTTAATGACGGTTGGAACTGTTTTTCGAAAAAGAACCTTTAACGGATGATTCAGCCAATGGATTAATGCCATGCTTGTGAGAAAAAAAAGGTAAATAAATTTAGAGTTGCGACTTGTTGATGTTCTAAATATAGCCCTGCATCTCGCTGCATCTAGGAAACTGGGGACAAAACCAAGATATAGGGTAGATTGTTTAGGAAACGTGTATACATTGGCCCAAAGAGGCAATGGAGGCCAGATGGACTTTTTTACCTAGACAGGCAAACACTGTGAAAGAGATTCCTATAATACAGTTAGAACACACCTTGTCACAACAGCAATTCAAGTCACAAAGATTTGCATTCAAGTTGCAAGGACAAGATAAATCTAGGCTCTCCACTGCAGTCATTTTTCTTTGCGTTTGACCTACAACAAAAAATAATCTGCAAATTAGCAACTTCCCAACGAGAGACATAAGTACACAAGGCTTAATGTGTTCAAACAACCTGAGTTCTTCGCAAAGCTGTGAGTAATTCTACCTGTTCTACTTCACAGTGAAGGAGATAATCTGTTGCTTCAACGGTAAGTTTCCCTAAATGTAACTCAGAAGAACATCCCGCTCAGTATTAAAAATATATTTTCAAATATTCCAGCTAGAGGCCTGAACTTACAAAGCATTTTAGTGTTGGTAGTTTCGTACAAAAGCTACCGGAACTTAGACTATTTTTTTGCTTCAGAACGAGGCTGAAAAAGACGGCCTTGTTCTGGAATGAGCCTCAGTTGAGCAAACAGCACTCCAATTAATATGCGAACTAGAGACTCGTGAAATAAGTCAATGTCGAATGCCGGCAAAATGTTAGATGTCGTGTGTAAAATAACAGATATCAAAATTCAACGTGGTGCTTACCTGGAACCTTTTGCCAGTCATAAGGTATTCTCCCCTTTGCATCTATCCACAAGAAAACTGAGGCTGATTGACCAATGTATTTTGCATTTGATGTCGGTGCACAACAGTATGCATGGAAAAGTTGCGAAAAAAATGAGTTATTCCCAAGAGCTGACACTTCAACAGTGATGTTCTTGAATAAATCACCGGGCTAAAAAAAATGCAAAAACTATCAAAATAATGCAAACTTTTTCCAACGCCTTGTCTAATCCATCCAGCAATAAAGGTTCCTGACAGACTTTATGCTTTCTGCAGTTTCAGCTTCTGCAGTTTATTTCTGCAGGATTTTAGTAGGCCAATATATCAAAACCTTGCCATTTAATTAGGCTTTAGGGTTAGGGTTACCACTGAAATAAATTAGCGTTATATTAGGGTATCCAGTCTAATTATGCGGGCTCTGATAATTTAGAAACAAAAAATCTCCCATTAGGAAGGAGTAAACATACGTAGAGGCAAAGACGCACATTTCCAAAATGTTTCTTATATGATGGATAGCAAGCGTCTGTCGAGTTTTTGGCTCGAGATTTAGGAAATTAATTATGCCGAACGTCTAAAAAACTGAAATAAGAAAAAACGATGCTGCAAGTTTGAAAAATCAAAGAATGCGTCAAAATGAGATGAGTACTTTTTCAAATGCTACACCTAAAAACAATATCACCTCAGCATTCAAGCACAAGATCTTTAATTAATTTTATGCCTACAATAAGGATAGGCTTTGACCTTGAAGAGGCTTTGACTTTTGACCTGAATCTAAAATGATTTAAGACGAGACACGTGATTACTTTCAAGCCACCCGGCTTCTTAAGACAAGCTTATATACAGTAGAGGACTTGTGTACATTAATACTGCTCTTCTTTCTATGAATTCTTACAAAATTTCTTAAGAATCCTTGTTTAAACATCCTCACAGGCGTTCATATCACTCAAGAGTTCTGATCAGGTTGTGGAGAATCCTTGAGGATCTTTTAAGGATTCTTGAATTAATGTAAGGCCTGCACTGTACCTGAGTAAATAAAAAAATTATCAAATTCAGATGCCATACCTTGAAAATAATCTTGCTGGCTAACAATTTCAACGTAACCTGGCTCAAAATAACTTGACCACTCCCGGCAATTGGCAGTCCAGCATTGCATACAGTCTGTTCAATTTCCGCAATATTCACTCCTCTTATTGCACATCGCAGTTCCATATTGGTTGTACCTTCTAACGCTTTGTCCAGCGAAATATATGTTAAATGTTTATTCAGATGTCCGAAATCAGCGTATGATGGATAAGCAGACATTGTTGCCTGCTGAACGACAAATGTAACTGCAGGGCCTGTAAAAGATAACAAATTTGGGTAAAACCAATGTAGACATAGGAAATATACACGAGCCTTTTCTCTACAGAAACGGGTTTAAAGAAAACTAATTTTGCGGTCACCAATTTTTTAAATACTCTATTACTATATTTCATGGAAATCTCATCACTTCTTTTCTATCTTGCTAAGTTGAAAGATAAAAGCAACAAAAGTTTTAGCTCTTGGAAATTTTTCATTTCGCATTGGTTACAAATAGACCATTTTGTCCCATCTGATGTGAAAGGGGTTTAAGGGAGTTAAAACTAAAAAACACTACGGTACATACCAGTAGAAGTCGTGAACAAGTACTGACATACTCCTGATGTAGGCGTTGGAGTGGAAGTGGGAGGCAAAATTGTTGGCGAGGGAGATAGCACACTGACTGAGGATGTCGCCCCTGAACTTCCAATGCTAGTAGAAACAACACTCGCTGAGACTGTGGCATTTTCCTTCACACTTGTTGAAGCATTGCTTGATGCATTTGGGGTGGCAGCTGAGACAAAAAGCGAGCTGCTTGCTGGGGTATTTGATGCTGATGCCACATTGGTAGATGGTGCGGCATCACGCAAGGTACTACTCGGGGTTATGCTTGCGGCCAATACTGAAGTACTGTTGCTGGCAGTAATGGCAGTGCCAGGAGAGGTACCGGTACTTGATACATTGATAGCACTTGGCAAGAAGCTAGCAGATACTGCCACTGAAGGAAATACCGCTGGTGTTGAGCTGAAAGCAGGAACGAATACGCTTGAGCTTTGTGCTTTAAGGCAGGAAGATGTCTGAGCTCGGCAAGACACTTTGACCGGAGAACCAGATCCACGAACACGGAACGGTACCTAAACGAAAACAGTTGCTATTTTGAGAAACATTAAGGCATGCAATGGAGGACTATCATGCAATAACTGGTAGCAGGAGAACTACAAACCATCAATTTGAGAGCAAAAGCAACATTGCGTTTGAAGTATTTTTCAAATTAATCTGTGGTTCTAAAATTCGGGCGCTAATATCACAAATTCCTTACATCTAAACATCATTATGACGTTTACCTTTTGATGCCCAACTTCCGTACTGTAAAATTGAGAGCTCTAAAATTGATATTTGAGTTTTGGCCAAGAATTCTCTTGTGACGTATACTCGCTAAAACAAACTCGCCATATCCCTTCATTTGAAAATACAAACTAATGCAAGGAAAATTTCCTGCTTATCTATCATCGTCACAAGCATAAACTACGGTGCTGGTTGAGAAGAAACGTTTCCCTAGCTTACGGAGAGAAAAAATCGATCTTTGCTGTAAAAAGTCATGGGTTATGACATCTTATCTCCCAAACATCAGAATGACTCTTAAATGTAAAAAATCTATTTTCGACCCTTCCCTAAGTGATTGATTAAATTACTAATTGATTGACCGATTGACAACATTGTTCACCTGTGTTTGCTGTTGTGATATTGTCGCTCTTGAGAATTCCAACTGGAGGCTTGAAGCAGACGTTGCAGTTGTTACAAAGCATTCCACGATGACTGGAGTTGTGGCTGGTTCGCTGCAACAACAAAAAGAAAAAACGTCGTTGTTATCTGTCGCAAAAAACTAGGATAGTGGTGAAATCTTTGCGTCAACCTGGTGCATAAAAAAAAATCTACCAAGAGATCTTATAAACTGCAAGTTTTAGAAAGGTTTCTGCTGAAAAAGTGTAAACTTTTCCCAGTCTTTAGTAGGAAATAAATTAACTTCAAGTATATATCTCATCATTTTAATCAACTGCAAGTTTCACCAACTAAACACAAAAATGAAAAAGGTTCGAGTATCTAGTTTCTACCTTTACATCGAAATGGTTGAGATGGACAATTTTGGACAAAAATTTCGGAAAAAATGTTTTCAACACTTTCTGAAAAATCGGAAAACAACTTCCTTTTTGCTGCTTATTGATCAAATATTTCGCTTGAAATGGGTTATACAGTATATTTGCACAGAATTAACATAGTTTTAACAAAAAATCCACACCAAATGCTGCAAGTAGAAACAATGTGAGAAAAAATGTAGCTAACAAATTTTTGGAAATTTTTAAAGGTAATTGAGACAAAAAAGTTTCGACAAAATCATGTCTCAAACTCTTACTCTTACCTTTGAATATTAATGTGCTTTATTAACTACAGTTAGCTTGCATATAGTATTTTGTACTACGTTATGAGTCATTAAAATTTTTTATCTCAGTTTATGGAAATAGCCAATTTTCTTAGAAATTCCACAAAAATTCTTTGATGATAAAAATAAGACAAAAACACTTACCTCAGCCTAACATTGAAGAACTGGAAATTATTTGTGTATCCCTTCACATAAATGTAATCATCACAAATACTGACTGTAGGGGCAGTGGCTACGATGATTTTCCTGAAACAAATTAAGAAATGGATTGCAAACTTTAAATATTGTGTCTATTCACATACCGAGAAAGGTATCCAAATTCTATTAAAAATCTCATTCTTTGAGAACCAAAAGTTTCTTGGAAATTTTTCCCAAATGTTAATTGTTTAAATTGGTTGGGGATAGCATTGAAGAATTCTTATCAGAATATTGAGAAATCTTGAACATTCTTAAGAATTCTTGTCATGTTAATGTGTGCAGCCTGTACTGTACAAGTGAAAATATGCTTTTGAATCCTAGACCAAGTGATAAAAGTATCCTAAATAATTTTCTGCCAGTAAATACCAAGTTTTTTAGCGTTTGGAGATACAAGAGTTTGGTTTCTTATAAATAATTTCTTATATGAAATGTGTGTCCACAATTTTAAAGTTTAAAAGTATACCAAAAAATATATAATTTTTACCCTGTTAGTCCAGATGAGTTGATTTGCAGATATTGGTTTCCATCATTCAGACTGATGCCATAGCAAGCCACATCAACAGCCTCTCCAGCAGACACAACACTGATAATACAAAATATTTATATCAAAATAGGAGCAAACTGTATAACTACAGAGACATTCACAAATTTACAAAAAAATTTCACACAACATGTTGTTATTGCAGAAATTTTTAGGGGCATACCTGAAGCTCACATTGCCATCTCTGCCTCCAACTGGCACAATCAGATGCCCAAACTGTATGTTTGTTTTTCTTGGACTAGCCTGCAGTTGGTTACATGTGACATTCACCTGGAGTAAAGAGAATGGGTCAGTTGTGATTGACACATTCAGTTGAAATGTATTGTTTATCATCGTTAGCTTTAACAAAAGGTTATTGTTCTCCCAAATATTGGGAGAATGGCAGCACCCTCTGCCCCCAAAGTACAGTCCTTGCATACAGTAAAGCTGTTTCCAATCTGAGAATATTTGAGACATTTTTTATAATTGTTATCGGAAGGTTAGAATACTTGAAAAATCATACAAATTTTTGTCATGTTAATGTGTGTAGGGACTGTATCTGTCACTCAAATAAGTGTCCCAAATTTCTGCAAAATGACAAATCAATGACTTACTGCATTTGTTTGGACAATCTCTGTTAAACTGATGTCCACGGAGCCTGAACCTTGATTTTGTGTTACATTTGTCACTTTATCAATGATATCAACCACACCTGAAAAAATTTATCATAAATTAGGCCACATTATAGCTACTTTGCATAATATGTCTAAGTTTCCCAGTATTGAAAAAATATGTCCACGGGTGGAATTCATGAAGCCTATGCTCGAGAACTTTAGAGTTACAGTTTTCATTTTTGTTCCTGGGAGACAAACGGATGGCAGCAAATTTCCTGTAAGGAAATGTTTTTTTTCTTTCAAAGCATATACAGTAGAGTTGTGTGATAGGTTTTTGACCAAAATTTCCTGCAGAATAATTTTAATATCAGTATATTGTAGAATTTCTAGTTAGCGGTGCTTGAATGCTCGATTATTTTCTCCATTCCTGCACACAAGCAAAAAATGCCCTACTTTCTATTCTGGCAGCTTTGCACGCCAACAGTAAATTCAACCCTGTTCCAGTCAAGAACTAAGGTAAATTTATCGTACATCTTGCCACCAGATAGGATAGATGGCTTTTGTGTGCATATAAATTTGGTGTTTTAGTAGTCATGGATTTTGAGAATCTATACTGTACAATAATCTTCTTCTTTTATGAAAATCTTAGGCCACGGTTATTGTTGCCACAAAATTGTCAGATCAATAATTCTTCCAACAAAGAAACAACTCAAGAGACACGGCAATTTTATCAAAGAGGTTGGGTTGGTTTGTAGGGTTATGGAAATAGTTTTGTAGGGTTAGGGACAGGGGTTGTTTTGTAGGTTAGGTGTCATATTTTTGCAAACAGAACAGTATCCATCCATGTTGTACAGCCAAAACTTTGACCGCACAAAAAATGTTGTAGCAAAATAAGTATGCTTTGAATTACCACCATGGCAGTACAGAACTGTAACTAGACCAAGAACTATTCTAATTAACAAAGCCATGTTTCTTTGTTTCTTTTTAGCAACCAATGTTTGGGTCTAAAACCATGATCTTGTATCTTCAATCAATTAGCATTTGTTGACATCGGATTCCACTTCTTTTTTCCTCTCTTGGCGATTTGTTTTCATACATTTTTCTCCTGCAAGGAAGGCATCTAGCACCTTCGAATATTAATCTTCAACAATTGTACAGTCATTGTCTATATCTTAGCAGCATCTGATCAATTTTCTTTAACTTTTTCTTGCCACCAAAACTTCACAGCTCCAAAGATTTTGCAAATGGCGCCAACAACAAACAAGAATGAAATCGAGTCTGTAATGAAATCGAGTCTTCGTGAAATAGAGACTATACGCTAAAAATAACAAGGAATTTCGCGATAGAGACTACAGTAGTGTAGCGCAAAAATCGCAGAATCTTCACAAATTACAGGGATATAAGGTGTCAACACATTCTGAACAAGTGTGGTACAACAGAACAACAGCATTTTTAACGAGAGAATGCAACAAAATAAAGCAAATATGGAGGAAGAATGGAATATCTCAGGAAGTGAAGATGAAGCTGACGCTCAATCTGCAGCCAAAGCTGGTTCAAGACCTGCTGAAACAGGTAACAACCGAGGTTGTAAAGTCATAAACAAACATCCAAAATTTGGCCTAAAAATCAAATAGATTCCACTTTATATTTATGTATGGCACCAAGATTGATCTGGTCCGAATACAAAAATGTTCAGCCGTGGTTCTTAGCCAAGAAATGTTCAAAAACAACAAAAGGAAACAATAGGCCTGTTGTGCAATGACACAAAAACAGCCATGCAAGCGATTTTAATTAAAGAAGAGATCCTGCTCGCATTCTGCAAACTTTCCAATCGGCGTATTAAATTTTACTGTAAAATAAATTAGAATATAAATAAATTTAAGAAAACAAGGGATCGAATTACATTGAATAATAATTTACTATGTAAAAGCTAACGACTTAATCTACCCAGACTGGAAAGTTTGCTGTGCGCGGCCGATTTCTCCGCCGCGCACTTTGAATTTCAGCCGCGGTTCTAGCCTCAAAATTTTCGTAAAACAACAAAAGGAAACAATAGGTCTATTGTTTAGCGACACAAATACAGCCGCGCAAATGCTTTGAATGAAGTAGAGATCCTCTGCGCATTCTGCAAACTTTCCAATCTTGATCTAAACACACCCCCAGGTTAAAATGGTGTTCTCATTTTGAAAAGGTGGCTATAGACATGGAAATTCTCTGCCGCAATGTAATTTGTGTATGACACCAAAGATTTATTCTCTTGTCAAAATCCAAATGCTTTGTGAGCAAGGTTTGGATCTCCTATTTCCTATTTATCTAATCTCCAAGAGGATTTACAAGGTCCCAGTCTTGGTCCAACTGCAATCAGCATTTCAGAATCAGATTTGACTGATTTGTGATGCTCTGTCTCTCCTATGACGAACATATTGATATCTTTTAATTTTTGTTTAGTCTCTGCTCTTTTTATAAAGATATAATCATATTATATGGACAGATCTGAAGAAACGAAAAAAGAAAGACAAAAATGGAGACTGCAGCCAACCAATCCCAAAGAACATTGCCCTCCTATACAAAGAAATTGAAAAGAATGGATGGATTGAGCTGACGTGCAAATGCCCCAGAAAAGGGCCAACAAAAAAGGATTCACAATCACAAAGTTCACAATCATCTACAGGCTCCATGACCAACAGACTTGAGAATTCACATATTGCAACAGGGCAGTCTCCATTGAAACCAAAGTCAAGGTGATTTTTGCACATTTTTTCCTACTGTTGCTGTATCAGATCATATAAATTACAGACCTGTATGTATATACATAACATCTACAGTAGTAATTCTCAAGGAATTCTTAAAAATTCTCGAAAGTCAGAGAAGAATTCTTAAGAGGTATGAAAGACTGCAAGAATTTTTGAACAAGAGTTCTTTTGAATTTCCTAAAAATTTTGTATTTATACCAGAGAGTTTTTGGTCATGAAAACCGTAAAGAATAGCATCCCTGCATACCTCAGGCACCTGAGTGTTAAAAAATCTAAAAAATCTTTTCCTGTATATATAGTTTAGAAGCATCTAAAAAAAATTTTGCAAACAAACTCCGGAATAATTATTGAGGTACTTTTTTGCTTTGGAATCATACCGTAATCCTTAAATAGCCCCTGGGGGCTTATTTGTGAAAATGAATTTTTCGGTAGGGTCTTATTTGAGGGTGGGGCTTATTAAATAGTATGATACTCTAGATGTGTGATAAAATACTGCTGTTCTGGCTGATTAAGGCACTGCGAAAAGTGAGAAAAAATCTCAATTTGGAACTTGAATTCACAGGAAGTATGATCTATAAAAAACGTAAAATTGAAATACAACGATGATAATCATGACACCCTGACAAATAATGTATAAATTTGTGTAAAATTCTCTTTTTTTGTGGAATATAAATACCCTATGGGGGCTTATTAAGGGGGGCTTTTTTGTTCAAATCAATTCTGAGGTGGGGCTTGTTCAAAGGTGGGGGCTTAATCGAGGACTTACGGTAGTAGTACTGCATCCGGTTGGTCATGCTCAAGGATGAGAGCATGACCAGAGTTTGGTCCTGCTTCAGTATTGAATCTCATTGGATGAGCAAGACTGAGCACGGGGACATCATTGGATGAGCCATGCGCTGAACAGGGAGCGGCATTCTGTTGACCTTGTATTTCTGAACGAGAAGGGGAACAAGAAACCGCGTTTTCGGGAAGAAAACACTATTTTTTTGTGATTAAAAAAAATGTTATTTCTGAAACTGTTTGGTCATGCTCAGCATCACCAGCATGACCTTTAGCTTCGCCACTGGGTAGTACATGTACTTTTCTTCACAAGGCCAGAATATGGGTTTGACTACAAAGAAGAAGAGGAGCGATCATCCTACATTCCAAAAGTTTCCTCTGCAAAGAAAACCCCAATTTCAGGTACTGTTCCACAGAAGTTATTGTTATGTACTGTATATTATGTTTTGAAGTAGCAACAAAAACATATTGAGATTCTGAGTTCATGTTGTTTGAAGAAAGAGAAGACCATATGAGTTGTTTTGGGTTGTTACATACCTCATGCTTGTGGGGAAGATGAATGTAATATTGAAGATAGAAAAAACCACAATCTGATATGCAATAAAAGGACTACTTTAAACTGGTGTTAATACAGTATAAATATGTACTGTAATAGGTTTCATGTAAGGTGTTTTTAAGAAACAAGAATCCTACTGCAGATGGTTTTTTTGTCTATTACCTGTGTAGATGACAGATCATTCATTGAAGTTGTTACATTAAACGCAAACGTTTTCGGACAAATGAATTTTGGACAAAACATTTTCAGACAAAACATTGTTGGATGTTGTTTTAAGGATTTTTTACATTTTAAAAACATTTTTGGACGACTATAGAGAAAGGTCAATTTACAGTTTTCTTTGGTTGTTTTATGATAAAATTGATATAATTTTACCGATCATGCTTCGTTTTAAATTTGCAAAAAGAGATCCTTAACAGAAATTTTAATTCACTAATTATTGTTGAGGATGATGAAAATGATTGCTAAACTGAATTTTGTTGAAGAAATATGACGATGTTTCGCAAAACTGCTCTCCCAAAAAATCCTCTTTCTGTTCAATGTGTTTCGTGAGCAAGACACTATAAAAAAAAGAAAGACAAAAATGGAGACTGCAGCCAACCAATCCCAAAGAACATTGCCCTCCTATACAAAGAAATTGAAAAGAATGGATGGATTGAGCTGACGTGCAAATGCCCCAGAAAAGGGCCAACAAAAAAGGATTCACAATCACAAAGTTCACAATCATCTACAGGCTCCATGACCAACAGACTTGAGAATTCACATATTGCAACAGGGCAGTCTCCATTGAAACCAAAGTCAAGGTGATTTTTGCACATTTTTTCCTACTGTTGCTGTATCAGATCATATAAATTACAGACCTGTATGTATATATATATACATAACATCTACAGTAGTAATTCTCAAGGAATTCTTAAAAATTCTCGAAAGTCAGAGAAGAATTCTTAAGAGGTATGAAAGTTCTTAAGAGGTAAGAGAATTTTTGAACAAGAGTTCTTTTGAATTTCCTAAAAATTTTGTATTTATACCAGAGAGTTTTTGGTCATGAAAACCGTAAAGAATAGCATCCCTGCATACCTCAGGCACCTGAGTGTTAAAAAATCTAAAAAATCTTTTCCTGTATATATATATTTTAAGAGCATCTAAAAAAATTTTTGCAAACAAACTCCGGAATAATTATTGAGGTACTTTTTTGCTTTGGAATCATACCGTAATCCTTAAATAGCCCCTGGGGGCTTATTTGTGAAAATGATTTTTTCGGTAGGGTCTTATTTGAGGGTGGGGCTTATTAAATAGTATGATACTCTAGATGTGTGATAAAATACTGCTGTTCTGGCTGATTAAGGTACTGCGAAAAGTGAGAAAAAATCTCAATTTGGAACTTGAATTCACAGGAAGTATGATCTATAAAAAACGTAAAATTGAAATACAACGATGATAAACATGACACCCTGACAAATAATGTATAAATTTGTGTAAAATTCTCTTTTTTTGTGGAATATAAATACCCTATGGGGGCTTATTCAGGGGGGGGCTTTTTTGTTAAAATCAATTCTGAGGTGGGGCTTGTTCAAAGGTGGGGGCTTAATCGAGGACTTGCGGTAGTAGAACTGCATCCGGTTGGTCATGCTCAAGGATGAGAGCATGACCAGAATGGATGCCCTGTGTTTGGTCCTGCTTCAGTATTGAATCTCATTGGATGAGCAAGACTGAGCACGGGGACATCATTGGATGAGCCATGCGCTGAACAGGGGGCGGCATTCTGTTGACCTTATATTTCTGAACGAGAAGGGGAACAAGAAACCGTGTTTTCGAGAAAAAAACACTATTTTTTTGTGATTAAAAAAAATGTTATTTCGGAAACTGTTTGGTCATGCTCAGCATGACCAGCATGTCCTTAGCTTCGCCACTGGGTAGTACATGTACTTTTCTTCACAAGGCCAGAATATGGGTTTGACTACAAAGAAGAAGAGGAGCGATCATCCTACATTCCAAAAGTTACCTCTGCAAAGAAAACACCAATTTCAGGTACTCTTCCACATAAGTTATTGTTATGTACTGTATATTATGTTTTGAAGTAGCAACAAAAACATATTGAGATTCTGACTTCATGTTGTTTGAAGAAAGAGAAGACCATGAGTTGTTTTGGGTTGTTACATAGCTCATGCTTGTGGGGAAGATGAGTGTAATATTGAAGATAGAAAAGACCACAAACTGATATACAATAAAAGGACTACTATATACTGGTGTTAATACAGTATAAATATGTACTGTAATAGGTTTCATGTAAGGTGTTTTTAAGAAACAAGAATCCTACTGCAGATGGTTTTTTTGTCTATTACCTGTGTAGATGACAGATCATTCATTGAAGTTGTTACATTAAACGCAAACGTTTTCGGACAAATGAATTTTGGACAAAACATTTTCAGACAAAACATTTTTGGATGTTGTTTTAGGATTTTTTACATTTTAAAAACATTTTTGGACGACTATAGAGAAAGGTCAATTTACAGTTTTCTTTGGTTGTTTTATGATAAAATTGATATAATTTTACCGATCATGCTTCGTTTTAAATTTGCAAAAAGAGATCCTTAACAGAAATTTTAATTCACTAATTATTGTTGAGGATGATGAAAATGATTGCTAAACTGAATTTTGTTGGAGAAATATGACGATGTTTCGCAAAACTGCTCTCCCAAAAAATCCTCTTTCTGACTTAACAGAAATTTTAATTTACTAATTATTGTTGAGGATGATGAAAATGATTGCTAAACTGAATTTTGTTGGAGAAATATGACGATGTTTCGCAAAACTGCTCTCCCAAAAAATCCTCTTTCTGTTCAATGTGTTTCGTGAGCAAGACACTATATTTTTAAACAGTTAAAAATGTTTTCTTGTGATGTTTCTTTACTGCAAAAAATTGCAGACACTTAACATTTCAGACCACAAAAAGTTTTGGACACTAAAATTTTTGGACGTTTGAAATGTCCGAAAATATTAACTTCCACAACTTTTTGTGTTTAATGTATTCAACTGTAGGAAGGGTTGAATACATTAAACATATGGACTAAAATGTACAATGTGCAATTCCCATTATTTTACTCTTCAATTTTTCTTCCAGCAAAACGTGCAAAGAAGATAGCATCAATGACAAATGTTGTAAATGACCTGATCAGGCATAAATTGCTAGATGAACTAGAAAGTGCTTCAACTGATGTAAGAAATTCTTAAAAATTCAATGTTTTCCTCTCTTTTTGCTTTTGCCATTTTGAAATATTAGATTCCTTAAATCATATGCATTGCTATCGTTGCTTATCATTATATTTTAATCCAGAATATTATATTTACAGATAAGTTGTAACATTTTACATGTTGGCCCTTTCAATTTAGAAATTTGATTTGAGCAGTCATTCGTTTTGGACACTTCAATGATTTTATATTTGTACTATTTACATCTTCGAACATCTTAGCTTTAATGTCAAATATTAGGTCTTGATATTTGTTTGGTGTTGTTCTGTTTGATGTATTTCTTTTTCAAGACATTCTGAAAAGAAATGATAGTGTTTACAATTTGCTGTTTTATGAAAAATTATATATCAAGAATGATCAGAAGAACTGTTTATTTCTTTTGAAAGAAAACAATGCCTGAAGATAAAGAGACAAGAGTTACTGTTGAATTTGATTCCCAAGAAAGGTAAGTAGATTCTCTTTGCTCCAGAATCATGCTTTTGTAGAATCATTTGTAAATAACACTGTATCATGGAGGTACCTGGCGTACAACAGGATGGGAGTCTGCCTCTAAGTTTTCAGCAAAATTTCCTTAAAAACACCCACTTCTAGATAAGTTTGTTCCTTCAAACCCACCCTTATGGCTGTCACATACCCTACCCTCAACATGTTATGTACTCCCCCAGGCACTGAACAACAAAACCATTTGCAAATACAGTCAATGTTTTGCGCGAAAAGAAACAAGAATATGGACCAGTTGTTCTGTTTGATGTCAACATTATCCTGAGAATAATGGCGTTCCCAATGCTTCAACAGTATCCTGAGAATAATGGTGTTCCCAATGCTCCCAATGCTAATTGTATGGCAATAGTTTGTTTTTAAGTGTTTTCTTAAGATGTCTCGTTAAAAAAGTGCTCTTAACGGGAATAAACTGAGTAAAAAGCCACGTGCGCACAGGTGTAAAATTAGCCTATTGTATTTATTGATCTCAGCAAGTGCGTTGATATTGTTAGCTAAAAAATGGCGTTTGTAGGCTTTCTATTTTTCTGGTTTATAGGTGTCTCCACTTATAGCTCCGTTCATTCACTCGGAAGTACGACGGTATATGCGTGAAGCTGTGTACAAGGTTTTTTTTACTAACCATGGGGTATTTGAAAATCTTTCATTATCTTCACTTTTACAGTATGCCAGATATGAAAGAAGGTATAGCATCACAGATATCAAGAGTAGGTGAGTCTGGTCTGCGTTTTTGTGTTTTTCTTTGCAATTATACTGGGTGAGTAAAAAAACACCTTTTTGAAAATTTAAAAAAATTTTAAAACACCAATCTTAAAAAATTCTGCTTTCATCGTGCATAGTTAGAAACCGCAGTTGTGCTCCTATGGAGGAGCGCCGCAGCTTGTTTGCTTCTGCCGAGGAACAGTACCGTATATGTAGTTCTGCAGAGGAGGTAGCGAAAGAGATTCCGCACAAGTATAAAAATTGTTCCTCCCGCAGAAGCATACAAGCCGCAGTACTCCTCCATAGAAGCATACCTGTGGTGTCTAACTACCCATGCTTTTATCTTTCAATAACAGTCTTACTTAGATTTACATTAAAGACCAAATTTCAGCCTTTATGTCACCTTTGTCGGTTTTTTACCTTCTAAACAGCCTTAACAAATTGTTATGGGAGATGAGAAATTCCATAATTATACCCCATTCACACTGACACAGTTAAACCAGCTTTGTCTACACCAGGTTGGATTTCAAAGTCGGCTTTCGTAGCTTCTTTCATTTTGCTTTTCATTGGGCGCACAAGGGATCATGGTTAACGTTCGGTCCTTAAGTAATCAAATTCAAATGGTTTTAATGCAACATTATCGAATGTTTGTATGTTTTCTTGCAGAGACATTGCTTGTAGACGTCTATCGATAGAGTGTCCCCAAAGTCGGCTTTCGTGGCTTCTTTCATTTTGCTTTTCATTTGGCGCACAAAGGATCATGGTTAACGTTAGGTCCTTAAGTAATCAAATTCAAATGGTTTTAATGCAACATTATCGAATGTTTGTATGTTTTCTTGCAGAGACATTGCTTGATTCTAAAGAAACCAAAAAAGTCAAAGGAAAAGAAAAGTGACTTTATCATGCTAGAGGCAAGTCTTGACATTTTTTCTTGGTTTTATTCCTCCACCAGGAAAGGAATGCAAGATTTGACCTGCATGGTATTGTGTATTGGGACTTTTGGTCTTTATCCAAAATGATTTGTACGTAGCTATGTATATACTCCGAAGCAGGATGAGGGCAAATTGAAATATCTACCCCAAGCAGAGTAACCATTTTAAGGAAAGGTGGGATACCATATTATACCAGTGTGTTTACTACCCTTGAATTCTACCGGGTGAGTCAGAAAAAACAATCCCCGTTTGAAAGGCCACTGCTCCCTGGATATCAAAAAGATAATATTGACAAATACATAATTTAATGTTTGACATGTTCAAATATAATTTAAAATTTACCTGACTGAAATCGGCCACTCTGTTCTGAAATTATGAGCGATTTTCTGGAGAAAGCCCCTTCAAGAAACCTTCAAAACAGGTCTAAAATCACGAGCAAATTTTCCAAATATGTCTGCCTTACAGCAATGACTTGCACATGCTTTAGCATGTGTTATCGTCTTGGGAGGATAAAATCTCCGATAATGATGTTGTTATGTTCCTAGGTATGGCACTTTCATCCTCCCAAAGGGATAAAACATGCTAAAGCAAGTACAAGTCATTGCTATTAAGGCAGAAATATGACGAAAATTTGGTCGTTATTTTGTGCCGTTTTTGAAGGTGTCCTGGAGGGGCTTTCTTGACAAAATGACAAAATCCCTCATAATTTCAGAACGAAGTGGCCGATTTCAGTCAGGTAAAATTTAGAATTTATTTGAACATGTCCACTATTAAACAATATATTTACCAATATTATTGCCTCGATATACAGGGAGCAGTGGCCTTTCAAACAGGGATTGTTTTTTCTGACTCACCCGGTACTATCCTTTAAAGACCCTGTATGCACTACTCATGATCTTTTATGTTCTCACATTGAACTTCATACTGTAGGAAAATAATCTTGGCCTAGCAATCAGGAAGCTGCATTATTTTTCAATCAAACAATGAACATTCCTGGTAATAGTTGAAGGATTAGCAACACTTTGTTCACTGTAGCTATTGTGCGACATTGTGACACATTGTGTGTCGTGGCCAAACCTGCAAACATTATTTGCTAAACAGTTAAGGTTTTCTTGCCAAACAATGTTTTCCCTTTTGGCCACATCGCAAATTACTTGACAAGCCGAAGTAACCTGAAGGTGTTGGGCAATGTTTTTGAAAAAGTTTAAAAGCATTTTCTGTTTGTTTTTTGCCAGCAGATGTTTGCGACACGATGGCCAAACGGACAAAAGTTTGTTTGGCAAGAAAATCTCTAATGTTTGGCAAACTCTATTTGATCGTTTGGCCAGGGCTATAGGCCATGTTTTTGAAAAATTTCGAAAACATTTTCTGCTTGTCATAAGCACGAAATTTTTGTCAAGCAATGTTTTGCGACGTGGTCAAACGAACAAACATTTTACCTCGCAAGCATGATGTTTGGCAAAGAATGCAAGCATGATCTTTGGCAAAGAATGCAAGCATGATGTTTGGCAAAGAATGTTTGCTCATTTGGCAAGGGCTTAAAGGGGATGTACAAGATTTTAGTAAACAAAAGGGCGCTTGTCATATAATTTCTTAAAGCCTGTAGTGGGCCTTCGTGTGTTTAGGCTAAGCACATCTGAAACATGTGGCCCGGAATCCAGCTAGATCTCCATACTCGTTGATGGTATGAAAAATATGACTACACTGGCTAATTATACGGAGTTCAAACCTATAGAAAATATCTTCATTTGCAATGTACCTGCGGCTATTCGCCTGCATTTAGGAGAGAAGGCCACGGATTTTCGGAATGTTAGCTTATACAGCCGCTTTAAGTAACAAATTGGTAAACATTTCCGCCTTTTTTAATTCAGACTTTTTCAAATGTATCCAGTTTCAGTAGTTGCTGTATATAAATATTAGCGAATACATACACAGGTAGTTAGGTTCTTTAGCGTATGTAGTATAGAAATGTTCTGTTAATGTTAACTTGATATTAGTACATTTATAGTACTATGCTACTCAAAGTTTTGACTATTTTAATTTCTTGGTGTGGCGATTTCTTAAAAGTTTTAGTTCGGCACAGAGTCAAAGAACAGTGAGAAAACTGCCTTCTTATTCGTATCGAAAAATATGTGAAGAAAAGTTTCAAATTATTTTTTGCTACCGTAAGAATGGTTGAACAAATTGGTCACTGTCAAAGATTTCTAACCTTGTCAAATAAGTACTGTAGAAAACTTTAGATGAATAGGTTTCCTTAAAATCAGCTATTCCTTCGAGACAAAGCAGAGTCCATAATCCCAAATTAATTCAAAACCCTCTTAAAATCAATCCAAATTCTAGCGCTAATCCTAAGAAAGTTTCTTATGCTCTATTTTGGTGTAAGCGCAAATATTGCTCCCAAAACTATAGTCTGGCAAAATGGCTACATCTTAAATTTTAGAGTAAAGAAAGGTCTGTTCATGACATGATGATCCGTTTATTGCAATTATCAAATACCCTTGAAGTTAGCTCTAATCCTTTGAAAGTTTAGCACACTATGCTTCGAAGGGCAAACATTCCCCACCAGATTATTGCCTTGTAAAATTAATGTATCTACAAACCCTAGGGTGAAAGATTACTCTTTTCACTGCAAGATATTCCGTTGAACCGTTGAACATTATTATATACCCTCGTATTGGAGCAACAGCCTCTCAAGGTAATGTGACGTCAATTGCAATCGAGACGTCAGATCAGTCGAATCGAAGGCTATGAAAAGAACGCAATCACTAAAAAGAGCTCAGTCTTCGATTTGATGTTTAGTGGAAGGTCGCTTAAATTCTTCAGCATTCCAATGCGAATTATTGCGATTGACAGTCATTGATATCGAGTTAGAAAATGATCGGAAACAAGAGTAAAGTTTCTTCAAAGAAATCTTCCTCTGAAATACAGAGCAAAAGTCAGGATTTCGTGATTTGTGAAAACTTAGTTCAGAAAAGCATGTGCCGTCAACAAGACGGCTCCAGTGCGAGCCCGAACTCGCCAAGCTTTGAGGAACAATCCGATGGGTGTTACAGACCGGTGGACCAAAGTCAACATGAAGACGTTGTGGCAAGGGACGATGAAAGATGNCGATTTAATGTTTAGTGGAAGGTCGCTTAAATTCTTCAGCATTCCAATGCGAGTTATTGCGATTGACAGTCATTGATATCGAGTTAGAAAATGATCGGAAACAAGAGTAAAGTTTCTTCAAAGAAATCTTCCTCTGAAATACAGAGCAGAAGTCAGGATTTCGTGATTTGTGAAAACTTAGCCCAGAAAAGCATGTGCCGTCAACAAGACAGCTCCAGTGCGAGCCCGAACTCGCCAAGCTTTGAGGAACAATCCGATGGGTGTTACAGACCGGTGGACCAAAGTCAACATGAAGAGGTTGTGGCAAGGGACGATGAAAGATGTGAGGTCTCGAACCAAACAGGCACAACAGTTGGAAATGCAACACCATTCTCACAGAAGTGTAGAGCCTACCCTCTCGAGAATAAATATCAGAATTTATTACGCGACGAGCAGCAACGTGGAAAATGGAACCTTGGTAATTGCGTCAGAATTGCTGATATGTCATCCTGTCTAAATGGACAAAGCAGTGATAGAAAAGTTAGGGCAAAGATGGATTGCCAAAGCCGGTTGAACATCGGACAACAAGAAGGCCACATTGTTCCGCAAGATATGTTCTGTTATAAAGATATCCAGAATTTAGATGACAGTCTCCGGGCGAGGAAAGCATCAAGCCCGACAGGTGATTCCACCGTTGATTATCGAGATTTGCCAAGACTTATTCCTGTGCTTTCGACATGCAATGATCCGAAAAGTCAAACAGAGGCTGTAAATGTGTGCGCTAAGTGCGGAAATCACTTCAGTCATATTGGATTTGCTATGCATTTACAAGAGGCTAGGAACGCCGGTCATATACCGAACAACCGGGTCAGCCATGGTTCCGCAAATCAAAATCTTAAAGTTGGTAATTGTGGCAGTTGTTACGCATATTATTCATGGTTCAATGAAAGACTGCGTACAATTAGATCGGACTGTAGTCCGGGCTCCCTATCACCAAACACTGTTAGATATCAAGATGATGACACTGTTTGTTCGGACCAATATCAAGCCGGAACTGGCGATGATACGGACATTGTCCTCTTGAGAGACAGTGGAATTTCAACTGCTACAAGAAGCACTAAAAGTAGGAGCAGCAGCCCGATTATACAGGCCCATCAGATCGCTAGTGGCAATTTGCCTGTCGAGAGAAGGGAAGGGAAAATGAATATTGGTGGCACAAAGAACGATCCTTGCGGAATACCACCAGCTAAACGTTTGAAAAGCGATGGCGAAAGGCATGATAGATCAATTGATGAGAGTAAAGCAGCCGTTAAAGAGAAAGAAGAAAAAGATCGTAAGAGACTTCAGTACATTGTGTCTGATGAGACCAGAGCACGTTTACAGAGCGCTATAAATCAGACTGCAGCAACTCGGGGTTTGCTTCAACTCGCAGCAGCCACAGAAAGGCATAACAAAACTGATGTAAACAGAGATTCTGGCACGATAAATGTTGTTAGACTGGATGACAGTAAAGACGATCCGGATTGTAATTTTTTTGAAGATATCAACCGTATTATGAGTGAAAATAATGGCGAAGGCGATAAGGGAGCTTGTTTTGTAGTATGCAAAGGAAATAATGATAGGCCTACACTTATTGATCGCGAGGATGGAGTTGAAAGCAAGGGAACTAATGAATCGAATGGTGTTGCAGGAAACCGTGAAAATATTACACTGAACAGTGTTCGTTTACATGAAGACACTATTGATGAAATTTCCAAGAAATCAGATGCGGAACCTCTTGCTGTTTACATCCCGCCAAGCCAGATGATCAAAGTGCTTGGCCTCAAACCGGGTGAAGCAATGGATGTCACATGCTGCATGGGTCTTGATTCACTAAAAAAGTTATCTTTGATTATGAATGGAAAGGAGTCTTTTGTTGCGGATCCTTATAAAGGCAGCGATCGGCGAAAACAGGACTTCGAGAAAATTATTGAAATCATATCAAATATGTACGGTAAGGGCAGTGGTTTGACAGGAGAGGAGACGAAAGCAATAATGAAAACTGAGGCTTTTTTGAAAGAATATATAGCTCCCCAACATGACCAAAATGAAGAAGAAAAAGGGAATAAAAGCCAAAATGGAAACGAAAGAATTAAAAAGGAAATATGTTCTCCTGATGATAGTGGTATTAAAGTATCAAAGAATTTTAGAAACAGAGGTGCTGGTACAGTAAATGATCCTGTTATAATTGATGAAGCAGCGTGTCCTGATGAGATGTTAAGAAGCAGCCATTCTGTGGAAGTAAGTCTGACACGTCCACTAAAACGGAGGAGATATGCAAGTGATATTTCTTTTACTCGATTAACAAATATTAAAAAGGAGGAACCTTCAAGCGATGGTGTCCAACGTATTGAATCGCCCACAGATGGTCAAGTTGAAAGTACAATGGGACATACAGCAAGTGACCAGAAGGGCGATGAAAGATTTGGTAACAAGGACGAAGAAAGACTGCAATCAAATTCGCATGCTGAAGCAAATAGTCAAGTGCACCACACAGAATTTTATAAGGGTGAGTTTCTATTAATTATGGACTAAACAAGCTTGATTAAAAGTTTAAATTTTTTGTTGAGTGATGCAAACTCTTTGAAAATAGATGTTCCTTATATTTTTCACAGCAATATTGAAGGTACTATTTGGATTAATGACGAGCGTAAATGATTGATTTCTGATGTGAAGGCAGTGCATAATAGATAATCTTGAGAATCGAAGCCGTTTGCTAAAAAGTCTCGACGGAAGCAAATAGACCGTTTAGCCATTTTGCTAAATATTGGGAGACGAGAAACATTTTTCTACACTTTGTTGTAAATCTGACGTCTGAAGATTCTGGGATCTAATTAGAATTAAGAAATAGCGAGTAACTTCAAAGAATCTTAGAGCCTGAGACGTACTGAGACGTAGGGGAAGCCAAAGGGGGCACCGTGCCTTCCGAGTGTTCCAAAAGTGCCCTATTTTCTTTCACCTTATTTTTCGTCACTGCTTCGAGTTAATCTAAACATGTTCGTCGCAGGCAAATATCCCTCTGCTACCTTTTTATCTTTTCAGGTGTAAAACCAAGAGTGGTGACATCTCAAGACAAGATTGTGGTAGCAGACGCTTTACTAAGTCTTGGTGCTTACGCTCCAATAATACGCAACTCACCGAGTGCAGAAGACATTTTAGAGTCGTCTCGAAGTGAAATTCAGAAATTCGTTGAACAAGACCTTACGATATACTATGGACGGATTTATACACAGATGATACAACATTTTGAGAAAATGGCTGAAGATAAGTACAGAGAAAAGTTGGATTCATTCAAGGTCGAAATTGAAGCAGAGGGCCGAAACAGAGTAGATAAAACTGTGTATTTGAGGAAAGAAGATTTGGATTCGAAGCTTCATCTTGAGATTGAGATCATGAGCCAGCATTTTAGGCAAGAACTGTGGATAAGAATTCAGGTTGGTTTTCTCGACTATTTTAATACAGAGGGTCAAGAAACATTGTTTGAAGTTTGAAAAATTTTACTCCTAATCTTTAAACGTTTGCTTTCCTCATTTATGGGAAGGGTATTGTTCAACTTGTGATTTTTATCCTGGTTATCGTTACTACTTCTTACTACTACCTTAATAATTACCCCCTCCCCCCCTTCCCGGCATCGCTCACACTAGGACCCATAATTTTACATAGACAAAAGGTGGACTAATTTTCCTATTTGTTTTGTTTTCCCTTCTTCAAGCACTGCACTGGAAACATGAATTTGAGCCATTTTGTCTTTGGGGTTTCCTTAGGCCATCTGTCATTATTGTCCAAATGACTGTGTAAAAGTCCCAGATTTAGTCCGATTTCTGTGTATGTATAATTACGAGTCGTAGTTACAGCGTCTGGCAGGTCTATCTATAGCGATAAACTACGATGTTGTAATCAGTCTACTTTAGCACCAGCATATACCTTGAAGTTTAAAGCAGTTTGATGCATGGTTAATTTCATTGTTGTTATCGATTTCTGGTTTGATCTGACTAATTTCTTTTTGGTTTTCTCTTCAGAAATGCGTTTGTGGCAAAGTTGGTCAATTGTCATGTTGCAGCAGATGTAAATCTATGTTTTATTGTGGTAAGAGATGCCAGGTTTTGCACAAAGAGGAACATGACAATGATTGTAAATGAAATAGTTAAATAATTTTGTATCTTATTTGTATTGTAAAGAAATGTGTGATTACGAAAATTATTGGAAATTTTTTGTCTGAAATATTCTTCTGGCATGGTCGAAGTAGTAATCAATGCCCGTTTAAGCTTGGTTCAGGCTACTATAGAATATGTGTGTATGTATCATTTGCCACAATTAAAAATATTTACAAGTTTTATAATATAAAAGTAGATACAATACAATATATAAAGTTAAAAACGTAAAGAAAAACACCCCTAATTAACAGTGGCAGGGATAGCATTAAAAGGTCAAGCTGACCTTATTTCCATAATGGTCCCCTTAGAGGTGTGAAATAATGCATTCGAAATGTGATGAAAACAAGCATCGAAATTATTTTTGCCGCAATTTGAGATTTTATTGGTGCCCGGATTTGGATGGAATCAAATAGTTGTGATTCAAGTTGGAAGGGATAACTCACCAACAATTCGTTTGAAAAGTGTGAGTTATTCCAATTCTACCGCCTTTTTTTATATAATCGTCAATAGTTTGTAATTGCGACGCAATGCAACTTGGTAAACGGCGCTCTCTGGTAAAAGGTGTCTCTCCGCCATCTTTAGCAAGCTCGTCTATTCAGGGGCGGCGCCACGGGGTGGACATGTCCACCCCACTTTATTTGAGGATCGATTTTCTAATTCGTCTAAATTCGATAAGAAAAGTGGGGGGGGGGTCGTTTTTCCTTCTCAGAGATCGGTACTCGTTTCCCTCTTTTTCCTTTCTCGCTTGTAGTTTGAAGTAAATTAAGGCTTGCAAATAAAATCTAACATTTCAAATCAATGACGAAATTCAAAGAACACAAATTTGCATTATATCTAGCAAAAGGGCGTTTTCCGACGTTCTAGAGGGCGTGGTCCTAAAAAAAACTGGGGAAAGCCCCCAGACCCCCATTTTTTGCTCGCTCCGCTCGC
>REGM01000049.1:623862-664344 GCA_004194415.1 Aurelia aurita
TCACAGAAAATAGCACATATGGGCCTAACATGACTTGATTTTGTAAATGAGCCATAAAATTTTTACCTGTACGAACCTGTACAAACCGTTTGGCAGAAATCTTTATCATTACCTACAGTGTAGTATGAAATGAGTTTCTAAGACTCTTTTCTACTCACTTTTTTTGTTTGCACCAGAAACGAAAATATTTTGGGGTCTCGTGTTGTTTTACTGCTAAAATTACACAATTGTAAATATGTGAGAAATGAACATATAAATGGACATAATTGCACTGAATTGTTATGCTGTTTAATTGCTTAAACATTGAGGTTTAACTTAAAAAAAAGTTTATTGAAATCGGATGAGTATGACTGGAGAAATAAAAAGTTGAAATATTCGTTTTAGGCCCATTTAAAAAGTGATACACCGGAAATGTAAACAAAAACAATGCCTAGCAATTTTGGTCAACTTCAAATTGCGATTTCTCCGCACTCGTTAGTCTGATTTCCATACGGATTTTTGTTCTAAATAGCTTAAAGTATCCTCTTTATGGTAGAGTTAAAAGTTTTTGCATTTGCAAGGTTTTGTGTTTTCAAATTGTTTCCATGCTCTGGATCACTGTGCATGGTTAAATGAATGCTGTCGCTCTGCTAATTCCGACTTCCGACGCAATGCTCATTTGCGCAATCATTTTTAAAGACCTTTTAGCTGATCGAGCGATTTAGTCTGGATCGAGCGATGATCGACCTAATCGAGCGATCCTTATATACATCTGCAGAAATCTAATTAATTTTCGAATAAAAATGTATGAAAATATCGCTCGATCCAGACTCTTTTGTAGAATACCTATAGACTGCTTTGTGAGGGAATGAAAGCATATTTAGTGATCTAGTCTAAAAATAGAACAAAAGAAGGCCATGTACCATTAATTGACCTATTGTTTGATCCTCAATGGAGAACATTAAATACAATAGGCTATTTTTAACTTTGGCCTTGGCCAGGCTATGTCTTTTCCCTTCAGGTTTGTGCAATCAAACCACAGGGACATCAGTTTGGATATTTTCTTAATTTTTCAAACCAAAATATTCGCTGCACATCGGAAATAAAAAATTTTAAAAATGTTGAAAAATTAACAAAATTATTGAAACTGTTGCCGCTGTGATGTAGCCTGTTGTATTGATGTTTTCGATAACAGTAGGAGCATAAGGAGCACGTGGCCTGCTCGTACTATATTTTTAGACTGCATCGCTATATCTGTCGCTTCATACAATCTGATCTGGGAATTAACGGTAGGCTTATCACGTCATTCCTAAAGTAAGAATAGACTATCCAAAGACCAAGCATTTTCAAGATGTGCCATTGCCTAATAATGCTTCAACCATATGGCACCAAAATCTCTGATCTGGGAATTAACGATAGTCCTGTAACGTCATTCCTATGTAATGCTAAGTCAATCCAAAGACCAAGAATTTTCAAAAACTCGCACTGCCTAACAATACTGCAATCATATAGCACCAAACAATCTGATCTGGGAATTAGACTGTTTAAAAGTTTATGTATTTCGAGCGTTAAAGTGAAATCTAAACTGTCTTTTTAACTATACGGATCACGCAAATCATGCAAAGCAAGATGGTTTCTAATACCGGGTTAGTCAAACAAATGTATGGACGTTTGAAAGCCTATAGCTCTCAAACCATTTTTCAGAATCATATAAACTGACGAAGACCTGTGTAGCTACCATATCAACTTAGATAAGAAAATTTAGTTTGTAAAAATCGGCAGTGTCATTCTCAAATTACAAGCGATTTTGTAAAAAATGCTTCATCTCAAAATGCTTCAAAACAGGCCTAAAATCATTGATCAAATTTGCTAGCAATCCAGTCTCGTGGTAATAGAAAATAGACTAAACAAGGCTGAATGATAGTCAAAATTGGAAACGATTATTCAGCAGCCCCTTTACATGCCTAGTAAATGTTTGACCGACAAGATCGACCGATGAGAATTTGATTATGACACCTGAGGGACTAAATCGCTAGCAAATTTGATCAAGGACTTAGGCCTGTTTTGAAGGATTGTGAGATGAAGCTTTTTATAACATGGCTTGTAATATAGGAACGATACAACTGATTTTGACAAATTAAATTTTCTTATCTAATTTGATATGTTAGCTACACAGGTATTATTAATTTATAGGAAACTGATAAATACATGATTTCAAACATGTAAACATTTTTGACTCACCCGGTACACCAAGACTAAACATGTTGGAGCTAGCCAAATTTGTTATTCAAGAAAGAAGCTAATATAGAGCAAGCAGAGTTTGAGCAAAACACACCACAATTTATGGCTAAAAAGATGTTAATCAAACTGTCATTTCAAATAAATATTATATATTTATTTTTATGTCTTCTTTGCTCGGCAATATGGTGCATGAATCCACTCGTGATTTTTCAAGCATGTCTTGTTGCAGTAAAACGCTTGATTACATTTACATCCAAGTGTAACGTCGCATGCTCCGCACTGTAAGCAGATCTGTAAAGAATGGAAGTAGTTGCTATTTGTTAACAGAAAAATTTCTTCGCAAGAACCGTCCGGAGATAGACTTTAGCGATGAAGGGGCCATGAAGTTTTCGGCAAGCGGTTTTTGCAACCAAAAGTTTGCAGTTTCGGTGAAAGAACTTAGGATTAAATTTGTTGTGGCTTTGGTCAATTTGGAAGAATTCTGAAAGAAAATAAAGACTATTGACACTATTTAACAGGAAACTTGGCCAGTAGTGCTAAGAAATCGGCACCCAAAGAAATTGGATTTCAAACTTGGAACCAGGAGAGAATAGGCTGTCAGGCGACTTTACATTGATTTCCGTTTGATTTCCGTTTGATGAGTTAAAAGTAGCTTAGCTAGGGGTCTGGGTCGATCTAAATATAACGTATTGTATTTGATCTTCTCAATCGATGAAAACAATAGGAACACAAGTGGCACTTGTCTTTCTTTTGTGCTATGTTTAGATAAGATCGTTATATCTCCGTTCATTTACTTTAAGATTTGAAACCAAAATTTTTTTTTGAATTTAAAGGGGCAAAACTACCAAAGCTCAAAATCCTCTCAACGTGCTTGATATCTATTTTACAATGATTTGACGAGCTTCATAAACTTTACAGCAAAAGTTGTTTGTCAAACTAATTTCTGGGAGTATCTTGGAAGTCTTTTTTGTTATGCCGCATCAAACTTTGAGTCACTCATCCTCTCAGAACAGAAACAAATCAGAACATATGATTACCTTCTCACATTCAGAACATAAAATTACCTTCTTATCTTCCATCTTTACAGTTATCATTTCATTTTTAATCTTCGAGTAGGCCCTCTTGCATTCCATTTCCTTTCTTCTGTCTGTGATCCTCTCTTCTTTTATCATACACTTATTTATTTCATCGTCAGTTTCCTGCTCGCAAAGTCTACCAAACTCCTGCTTTTCTTTCTCAAGCTTGGTTTCATAAAATTCCTCAAGTTTCTTTTCATATTCTCTCATCTCCTTCTCGTATCGTTCTCTCATATCGTCTTTGATTTCCAGCAAAAGTTTATTATAGAAATCTTGATATTCGTCTGGGTATTTTTTTGATAATTCTCTATTTGCTTTCAACATTCCTCTGTCTGTTTCGGGATCCACTTCTTGCTCCCATAACCAACCTTGGAAATCAGCTCCTAATGAAAATAGTATCAATTGCTAAAACAGCAGCATAAGCACGAGGGACAAATCACTCTCTAGAAATCTCGTAAACTTTCTACAGAAATCCTGTTTTTTTTCGAGAAATCCCAGAAATCCTCTAGTAATCCCAGAAATCCTCTACGAATCTTTTTGTTCTCCTGGAAATCTCGTACGCTCTTTGAGGGAGTGATAAGCATGCTGAAACTTGGTGCTAAATATTTCTCTACCGTCTCTTCACTAAGGGGACAGTGCAGAAAGTATTTTATTACATGGCCAGTGGAGAAAAGATATTGTTGCAAAATATTTGCTCACCCCGTATACTTGTTTTTCAAAAAAACTAACTGCCCCGTCGCCCTTTCCTAAAAAAATGCTCTGCAGTAGCTTCTCCCGAACATTAGCTGTTAAACTATCAACAACATAACAGCTAATGTTCGGGAGAAGCTACTTGACCTTGACTTTGAAGATTTCATATATATATGAATAGTTTTGACTGGCAAAAGGCTATCAAAGCTTTCCAAATTCATTTTGAGCTCATAAAAAAGTTATTGCCTCGTGCGAATTTGCCAATAAACGGTGTTAGGCTCGAAAAGTATTGCCCCCCCTCCCCGTTACGCTTTGCATCGGCCATGTATTGAAATAAATTTTGCATCGTCCCTCAACTCATCGACAGTTCTCAGTGCATGGTCTGATTAATTAAACATCATTTAGCTTGCAAAAAGGTGTTGCTGTTGTATGCCCCTTTTCATTCAAAACTTAGATAAAAGAAGTTTCCAGGAAAGTTCTGTAATACGCACAATGCTCTTTTGTGATCTAAAAGACAGAACAAAAGGGAGACTACAAGAATAGTGTCCACTGGGACCCCTCCGACATGAAACACGAGCAGATAGTTAGCGCTGTGGTTAATGAATCAAGTTTCTAAATTTGTCCATGAGTTGAGCGAACAGACTGTACAAACGTCGAAAATGATGCACGCGAAAATTGTTCAGGAAATTGGTCGTTGCTGTCTGAATCATCAAAATACTGTACACGTGTTGGTGAGTGTATTTTTTTGTAGTTTTGGGGACGAGTGCAGTTTAGCGGGCGGCGCTAAATGTCATATTACTTTTGCAGATATTGAAATAAACTTACCCTAGCTAACCCTAACTTGCCCTAAATTACCCTAACTATCTAACCCAAACTTGCCCTATCTTACCCTAAAAACCCTTTTCTGAAACTAGCCCTTACCATCTGACATACAACAACACAACACTCGAATGCTGCCCGCTCGATAAACTGCACTCTAGCCTAGTTTTGATTTATTCCTGCAAAGGAGGCAAATTTCCTTTTCAGTGGGAAATATCTTGGACACAAACATTTGCGAATTTCCCTGCAATGCCTGACATAAGCGTACGGGATGGAAAATTCTAGGGGGGCTGCCTGATGAAAAGTCTATTGTGTACGAAATTTTTTGCCCGACTTACGGCGGATTTTTGCCCGAAATAGGCAGATTTTTCTAAATTTTTCGAATGTTGGGGGGGCTGCCGCCCCTAGCCCCTTGGCTCGTAGGCTTATGATGCTTAACTACTTGGTCAAACCATCAAACACAGCTACAGCTTTGCGAGAACTGTCTGCAATAAATCAGCTAAGGTTTAAGGTTTAAGGATTAGTCAGTTAATCACCTAATCACCTAATCACCTAATCACCTAAGATTTGTTTCTTCTTCATGTTCCATATCGTTTGACGTTGGATGACACAGTAGCCCTCCACTTGTCTCTGTCCATTGCTGTTCTTATTGGACATTCATACTGCATTCCAGTCCACTCCTTGATGTTGTCATACCAGCTAATCTTTGGTCGACCTCTGCCTCTCTTCCCGTCTATATATTCTTCTAATAATGTTCTGTAGATGTTATTTAGCCGTATTAAATGACCAAACTATCTTAGTTTCCTTTCCCTCAAGATATTGATCAGTTTTCTTTTTTCATTCATTCTTTGTAGCACTTCCTCATTTGTTACTTTCTCCGTCCATGACAATTTCAGCATTTTTCTGTACGACCACATCTCGAATGCTTCAAGACGTTTCTCAAGTGTTGCTGTTACAGTCCATGTCTCTACTCCATAGTATAGGGTACTCCATACGTAGCATTTTAGAATTCTTACACCCAAGGTTTGTTTACACCCAATTTAAGTCAAGTGATTAACTTGGTAAGACATTTTTTTATTACATATGATCACATGACTTGAAATTGGTAAAACAAATCTTTGCTGATTTTAGGTCTATCAATAGGCCTAAAGACAAAATGTTTTTTTGTTTTTGATCTACTCACCGCTATCCTCTGATCTGACTGCCTTTGCAGCCGGAACATAATCCACATTTGATGCCATTGCCATTCAAATGCAAGCAACAAAATGCTGACGATTCGGTATTTTGCACGAACAGTTTTCTCTTTTGCTCTTTCAGCAATAAACTATCTGTCAAAGTAGCTAGCTACTCAACAGAATTAATACCGCGAATCCGAACTCCACATTCGAAAATCGAAACTCCGATCACAGATTATCGACAAAGTCCTCAACATTCTTGGACTTACAACAGGAGTCCTTGTTTTTACTCTATTTACACAAACAAAATTATACTATGTGAATACCTGTCCGCTCCAATTTTTTGAGCGGAAAGGTATTGGTAATATAACTTTTTGTGCAAATAAGTATAAGGCGAAAATAAGAACCCCTTTGGCTAGTTTGCACTTTAGCGGACCAGCTTTCAACGTGAGCAAGTTGTGTGTCATGGGGTAAGGGTTTGGGTCTCAGGGTTACGTTTTGGAAAAGGGGTTTTATGGTAAGTTAGGGTAAGGCTTGGGTAAGGTAGGGTTAGTTAGGGTTAGTTAGGGCAAGGTAGGGATTAGTTAGGGATAGTAGGGTATTTGTTCGAACACGTTCCTGAGAGATATGACATAAACCTGGTCGGCTAAAGTGCAGTCGTCCCACTCCTTATGCCTTCACAAGTCTAAAACTTCTACTAGGAAGCTAAAATCTTTATCTCCGTGCTTTCTACATTTGCACTTTGCACATCATGTCTGACGCTTGCATGCCTTTGACAATTAGTTGGACGAGAAAATTGGTTCGAATGAGGTAGGCCGCTCTCAATAAGGCAGTGGTTGCACAAAAACGAATGTAGCATCTGAAGACAAAAAAGGCAAATATTGTAGTGAGTTTGATGGTCGTGCTATGTTACAAATAAACATTGAATAATTTTAATGATGATGCCCCTGTTTACTATTTGGCAAAAATGAACTTTGGTAATTCTTGTTAGTTCGGCATCGTTTCAAATGGATATTATTAGGGCGTGTTTGATTGGTAATTCCAAGCCTACCAAATTCTGAAAACAGTAGACTTCGCAGAGACAGAAATGTAAGTCCCAATCAAACAAAAAAATCTTGACACCGTAGGTTTTGGATTGACCATCAGGGCTTCCTAATGAAAACGAGAATCTCTCCAAAGTATGCCAAACCTTCTGCCTCTTGGAGCAGAAGGTTCAGAAAGCCTACCAAACCTACCGTTTTGAGAATTTCGGAGTCAATCAAACGCAAATTCCGAGTCTACCAAGTCTACCGTTTTCAGAATTGGTACAATCAAACACACCCTTAATCTAGTCACATTGGCCAGGTTTTATCGAAGAACTCCTGAGTGGCAAAGGTGAATGTTTCCAACAAAATAATCAGGTCTCCAATAAGACAAATATCTCGCTTCTAAAGAATAGATTTTACACCTTCAGTGCAACCAAGCATAAGGTTTTGCTCTCTTTGTTTATCTTGATTTGCTTGGGTGAACACAGGTGTGAAATCTATTCTTCAAATCCCTTTGTCTTATCTGAGACCTGGTTCTTTTGTCGTACGAAATTCACTCTTGCTCCCTTGAGTCTTGAATAATTGTCCTGCTTGCCAGAAAAGAGGTTTTGACCAAACTTCCAAATGTGTTAAATTTTGTTGCCACAGGAGTTTATATAACATATAACAAGCGTTTAGACATATTCTTTTTCTTTCGATAATGTTCACTGCTTCTCTTAATAGCAACTTTTCGCATGCGCAACAAATGAGCTAGCTACCTATATTTCAGGTCACCTTTTAAATTCTGCTTCGTTTAAACCTCTGGTATAACCACGGGCTTTACGAAACTCTGAATTAAAAATTAGATTTTTAGATGATACATCGAGTATTTTTCTTCTTTTGTATTTCATTCGTGATACATCGAGAGAGAAGCGCGTAGCAGAGTGACGTGACCTAGAGCCATTATGCCACTGAAGTGTGGCAAAACGAACGGAGTTTCCTAAAGCCCGTGGTATAACTAGTCTGTTGTAAAAATCCTTTTGTTTGCAACTGCTAGTCACTTTGTACTAGCGTATCAATCGAAATATAACGGATACTATCATCACCAAATCAGCCCTTTTTGCCAAATAGTAAACAAGTTTGTTTCCTTTAATGTTATTTTTAGATATTTACATGAACTACTGTCAATACAATATTGAATGCTTGCAGCTAGATGTAAATTTCGATTTCAGTTTAACTGCGATCCTGCTAATACTTTGTTCGTCAAGAGTTTTAGCTCAGGGTCTCGTAATGCTAAAGATAAGAATTATTTGAGTTCTCTTAAATATTTGCAGAATAGTTTACTAAGTGTAAAGCCACATTCTCGTAGTAGCTACATCAAGCTGAAGAGGCTAAGGAAATGAGGGTTACCTAAATTTCGTTGTAAAGCCACTGGATTCCATCCTTGTTCCACTACCGTTTATGTATCTACAGAGTGCTTCTAAGGTGTTAGGTTTTTATTTTCATCATAGTTTACCAAGTCAACCCTCCTTAAATAAATCAAATCAAATAAATCAATCAATCAATCAATCAATCAATCAATCAATCAAAATCAGTGTAAGCCACATTGGTTTTTAGTTTTAGCTACATCCAACTGACGAAGCTGAGGAAATGAAGGTTGTCTAAATTTCAGTGAAGTGCGACAGGAGTCCGTTCTTGTTCCGCTACTGTTTAAGTATCCCTACAGCGTGCTTCTAAGGTGCTAGTTACTGAGTCTAGAATTCACTATAGTACACTTACTTGGACATAACGGCATCACATCACATTGACTATTTAGAGACTTTAGAGATGTCTTGAAACTAAAATGACAGCGTCGTGCTAAAAGTTCTTTACCTNATCAATCAATCAATCAATCAATCAATCAATCAATCAATCAATCAATCAATCAATCAAAATCAGTGTAAGCCACATTGGTTTTTAGTTTTAGCTACATCCAACTGACGAAGCTGAGGAAATGAAGGTTGTCTAAATTTCAGTGAAGTGCGACAGGAGTCCGTTCTTGTTCCGCTACTGTTTAAGTATCCCTACAGCGTGCTTCTAAGGTGCTAGTTACTGAGTCTAGAATTCACTATAGTACACTTACTTGGACATAACGGCATCACATCACATTGACTATTTAGAGACTTTAGAGATGTCTTGAAACTAAAATGACAGCGTCGTGCTAAAAGTTCTTTACCTTTTTTAACGGCGACTGAATTTAAAATGATTGTTAGATTTTGGAAATCATTTTATCTTTGATTTAAAGCCTGATTTCCATATAGTCATAAGTGGCGGGGACAGTGCTGACACACTGCTATACCAGTGCTGGCACAGTGCTGCGATGTTTTCAGTTTTAATGGAAACACTTTCTTACGGTGGCTCTACCATGGCTGCGACTGTTGCTCTACCACAGTAGCGGCGCCGTATTAGTTGAATTTGGTTCAACTTTCCCGGCCCTTATGACGCTTCGGCTATGAGAAAGTTTTAATGGAAACATAGGTCGCAGTCTTTCGGGGACATGTCTGTGATCCAGCCATTGTTCTCATAGAACACATGACTGGAATTAGCCAATCACATATGGGCCAGTATGACGCCATTATGCAACAACGAGTTGCCTGGGACGTGGTTGAGACCAATGGAATTAATGGAAACACTTTTTACGGCGCCTTTACTACGGTAGAGCAATAGTCACAGCCATGGAAACCAAGCTTTATGACAACTTAACAGCGAAATAAAGAACTGAGACACATGTCTGTGTTTGAGGTACTCTTCTGGGATTGGAGAAATGCATTTTCCATTCAAAGGGCTGTCAAAAAATAAAATAACATTCTGGTACACCCTTACACCTGGTATTTGAAGTTTGAACCTACTTTTGCAATTTTACATCTTCAATGCATATCGATAAATTATGTGATTGATAAATAAGTACCTACACGAGAGACCAAATTATATTATTTTCACTATTTACAATATTTGTTATCAGTTATAATACTATTTTAACTTTTCTAAAGCTCAATACCTCTAAGCCTCAATCTACCTCAATACTTGATACCCAAATAACATAAATTATATCCAGCGCTTGAAATACCCTTTTCAGAGTCTAACTTTAAAAGGAAACTCAATATTATTTAACTACCTTGTCTAACCAGTCTTAACAGGGGTCATCCTGAGCAAAATTTAGAACTGCCCATTTTTCGTAAATAAGAATAAGGCGTGCACTAAAAATTTTCGAGGCTTCCCCCCAAATCATCTGCTTTAGAAATTAAAATTATCGAATGAATTGAAGTAAGCCCGCTCGATAGCAAAGGCAAAACGTTGTGGAACCGCGAGCGCAGCGAGCAGAAAATGTTTGGTATCCACTATTCAGATTGGCTTAAAATTAGCCAGGGGGCTTTCCTCTCCTTTTCCCTCCTCCGCACTGTAGAGGTCTGCACGCAGGCTACTTAAAATGGGTTAAGATGTCATTAAAATTTTATTTTTACCATCTATAAACGCAAAATTTGTATATTACATGACACTGTCTAAGGCAGGCGTTGTGTAGCTCAGGAGAGGTATTAGTTTTATTGATAATTTAGGCGTAGTCTCTTTGGAAATTTTCTGAGAATAGCGGACTTTGGAGTAGAATATCCCAAAAGTCAGATTTTACAACTGCCAATTTTGTCATTTAGAACTGCCCATAATTGAGTTAGAGCTGCCCATTTTGGAAGATGGAAGGCCTTAGGATGACCCCTGAGTCTTAACCGGTCTGACCAGTCTTGACCAGTCCTGGCCAGTCTTAGCCAGTCGAACCATATTGTTAGTTCTTTTGCTAATAGCATACATGAAACCATGCAGATCATGCACGGAGGCATAAGCGTACGGCAGAATTTTTCCAGGGGGGGCGGTAGGATTTTGCCCGAGTAGGGAGACATATAAATATAGTTGAGTCGACTGGAGATACAGACCTTGGAGATAGCAGCAAAGACCGGAGCCGTAATAATTACATATTCTGAGTTCTTTTTCGTCAGACATTGCTCCCTCAGTACGAAGTCTGGTAATAACCAGAAGATTTAAAGCGATCATTATTGAGTTTTGAATAAACCAATCAGAAACATGTTTGGGGGGCTTGCTATATTCTCGCAGATTCTTTTGTGATGTCTACTATTCAGATCTGATAATTTGATCTAAATTTCTAGAGTATAGGACCACGGCTTCCTCAAACGCTATTTCAGGTATAATGCCAGCAGTTTATAATATTTACTTAAAATCACTGAAAAGACTCTCATTAACTGTCTTCAATTCCATTACAGTCACAAGAAATATTAGTCCCGACTTTTACTATGTCCAAATTTGTCAATCATTGCACTCATGTCACTTTTTAAAACTTCGATAAGCCTGGTTTTCATAAGAAAAAGGAAGTGCTTTGCTTCTTGTAATTTTCAAACACCATCATTTTTTGAGACACTCTTGGTCGATTTGATAGTGTCTCGACATCGATTCGTAGCCCTCAGTCTTTGGGTCACTTGAAAATATCACATCCGCCAAAGCACATAAAATTTGCTGGTCATTTTCTTGAAAGCTGGGCCGTATTTCTGCATAGTTGTGTCAACACTCTGGTAGTACATTGTAATACGGTAATGGTCCTTCGGGCTGATGAGTATGAGGGCTTCAGTATGAGGGTTGATGGTCCTTTGGGTAATAGTATAAAGCATCTATCAAGTTTCTTACTGAAAGTACCATTCGAGGGTGCCGTTAAGCCTATGGCCGTAACATAACAACATGCTGAAAAATAAATTGCTCCGTTGGACTAATGTTCTTGAACAATGTTCTACCCAGATTACCCAAAGTAGTTATATCGCGTTCCATTTTCATTTTTGCCCGACTGTATTTGAAGAGAATTTTTGAAAATTTGCCCGACTGGCATCGTTTTTCGAGAACTGGGGGGCTACCGCCCCCCCAGCCCCCCCGGCCCGTACGCTTATGCACGGAGGCGCTGCGAAGGTCGAAGCCTCAGTGCCATGTAGACTTGTTTCCAATCAGTGGAAGTTTGGACTATTTTTTGCGAAAGAAAGTTGCTAGGAAAGACGAAGGATTTTTTCATTGCTGAGTCATTTCATGCGTCCAACTACCAATATGATTTCACGGGAATTCATATTGCTGTACAATGTTCCACTCATTAGGAGCTAGCCTTTAAATACGGGTTGCAGTAGCTAAAAACCAGGGAGATTAGGTCTTAATCTTAATTAAGTACTTAATCTCCCTGCTGAAAACATACATGTTCCATTTCACTATCCCTTTTCACTATCGAGAAGGGAGAATATAAAAGCAATTTTGTGCAATTGTTTGCAAATTTCCAATAGCAATTTATCGAAATTTCCTCAATAAATAAAGGACGTGTGGATTAACTATAAAATGTGCGCTTTATAATACTGCAAAGTGTACCGTGCCTAAATTAAACTGTTTTGACAGCTTACTAAATGTCATGATACTAAAGCTACACGGTCCACATAGCACAGATCCTAATAGCTCTCCTGCGTGGCTCCATTGATCGCCCGCATGCGTATCTCCTCATGTGTGCGGGGAGCCAATTTGAAAAAGGCCTTTACATCCTCGCGAAAATTCTTATCCATGATGCTATAAATGACAGGATTTACCGCACTGTGTAGGTATACAAGAGTGGCGAAGATTTCTAAAATTTGCAAATTGTAATTCTCTCCTTCGGATCGATCGCTAAACTCATACCACAGATACCAGATGTGTATCGGCAATGTAAGAAAAGCGAACAGCGTAACAATCACAATGAGGATTTTCACCATCTTACGCTTCTTTCGTTTTCCTTTTGGTCGTTGTTTCGAGCTGCCATTTGCTGGTGCCGTCTGGTATGTGCTGCGTTTGATCGTCTTGCGATGAGTGATCACTTTTACGATCATGCCGAAGTGGAAGAAGATGATTAAAAGCAAAGGGATGAGCCATGTCGTCAGAAATTGGTACAGGGTATACCATTTTGCGAAATTTGCGTGTGGGTAGTTGTTGTCGCTGCACTCCTCTTCGAAGACGTTCAGAGAGAAGGCATATGGAATGAAGTTGGCGTAACTGTAGATCCAGATGACTAAGGCCATGATTGTTACCTGTAAGAAAATTCGTAATTCTAATCAACAACTTTGAAAAAGTAAGATGTTTCCGTACCAAGTGAGTCAACAATGAGATCACCTTTTGGACGATAGTAGAGCCTGATCTATCCATGAAAGCGACAATCACTCTGCTTTTCGCTCTTTTGAGAACAGAAAGTCGGTTTTCAGAAATTCTCTTCTCCAAATAATTGTTAATTGCTCGGGAACCAATCGGTCTATCGAAATTTTGTACAAATTATGGTATTAAACATATTCATGGCAATCACAAGATGTCTTAAATGCACTAGTTTGCTTTTGCAGCATTGGAGAAAGCTCATTTTGAAACATTTTATAGGCTTGAGAAGAACTTCATTACTTACGCCGCTAATCAAAATATTTTAATAAACATTTCTACCACTGACACTATATGTTCACGGAAACACATGCCATATTTGAAAGCAAAATCATGGCTAGATTTTCCATAATAAAATTCTAAAATTTGGTTGCCAATTCGACAAAAAACACTAGGAAAACTGGTCAGTCGATTATCGATAGGAAAATGCGAAAGAATTGGTGAAACGTTTGCAAGCATGTAGGAAATGGATCAGAATTCCTTCGAGAATGAGAAAGCAAGCCTTTCGTTTTCCCTGCAAATCTTTGCATGAGCTATGGGATATTTTACTTGATTCTCAGGGGGAGGGAAAAGAAAGCAATTACGAAAGGATATGGATTAAAAATATGTCTATGCATTTAATCTTTCCTCGCTTTGGGACTAAATGAACTTCACCAAATCTATGTCGGCCAAAAGCAACATAGTTTAAGCCTGGTTTCCATATGATCGTTCCTGTCGTTCCCGTCGCTGGTAAATTTTTCAACGACACGAACGACGCGAACGACAGGAGCGATCGAATGGTTTCCATATGATCGCTGCTGTCGTTCCCGTCGCTGGAAATTCTTTCAGCAACAAGAACGACACGAACGACACGAACGACACGAACGACGCGAGCGACGGGAGCGATCGAGCTATTTCCATATGATCGCTGCTGTCGCTCAGTCTGCATCACAGGCTCAAAATAATGAGACTGGGCTCAGATGCGCAGATGCGCAGAACGTCGCTGCGATCGCTGGGATCGCTGGGATCGCTGGGATCGCTGACTTTTTGAAAAGTGGTTTCCATTAAAAAAACTCGATCGCTGGCAGTCGCTCGCGTCGCTGAGATAGAAATTTTTCTATCTCAGCGACAGGGTGTCGCTCGCGTCGCTACGATCGCTGGCAGAAAAAAGTGATAGTTTCCATAAAATCGTTCGTGTCGCTACGGTCGCTGGTACGTTTTTTCAGCGATGGGAGCGACGGGAACGACACGAAAGATCATAGGGAAACCAGGCTTTAACGAGGCAGCATTAATGTAGAAGGAATTTAACTTACCTTCTTGGTTGACCAGTGATGTGCTAACGGATTGGAAATTCCTTGAAATCGCTCTAATGCCATAGCCGTCAGGATGCAAACAGAGGCTGTTAATGACGCCGACTGTGTAGTACGTAGAAGCTTACATACACCTGAATTCTTTATCCAGTGCTTGCCTCTAAGCCTCTGATAGATATCTAGTGGTATGGCTGTTGCATAGATGATATCAGCTAGAGAAAGATGACATATCATTTGCTTATACGCAGACAGCCCACTTTGTTTGAATCTCTTCACCCTGACGAGTATGACAAGTAAATTTCCGATTCCTGCGACCAACAAAAAGGGTATATACATTGTTACAAGCACTATGCTGAATGCAGTTAGCTTTGATGGAATTGGATGGTTTCGTGCTGATACGCCTGTTGTGATTGAGCTTCCATTGTATAATGTCTCATTGTATAACGATCTATTAAACAATGTTGCATTGTTTATTGTTGCATTGTACACTGATAGGTTGCTCATTGTTCCATTTGATATTAAAGCCATTTATCACGAACTTGCTAGAATCATTTTCAACGTGTTTCTAGATTGTTTTATCTGCAACGATAAGAAGATTATGATGATGATGCTAATTTATTCAGTATCAGTGTGATGATGATAATTTATTCATGAAGCATGTATATTAAAACTAAATACATACGTTCCATGAGCCCCAGAAGAAGCAAGCTTATTTAGTCTGGGGCGCTTACAAATTAACAAAACAATCAGGGATATATGTACTTTAATTTGTGATATAATAATAACTGAACAGCAATGAACTAAATATAAGGTATAAGAAAGTTTCATATTCTAGTATTTTAACTAGACTTGTAACATGCATCCTAGTCCTAGTCTCTTTTCCTTCTGCATGTTTTACCCATGCATTCCGCTTCAAGAAGTGATTAGACTTACGACATTCGTCCTAACTTGACGCATTACCACTTTAACTACTACACTTATTGTGGTAGTGGTGGAAACTAGGGATCAGGTCAGAAGTCTAGGGATGATAGTATTTCTAATCAATTCAAGTTACTTAAGCAGTTCTGGAGGACTAGATGACTAGTAATAAGTCAATGATACTGCAGCCCACGGGCCATGTCAAGCTTGAAGCATAAAGCTCATTAGTCATTGTGGGCGACTGCAGCTCTTTTATTTTTGCGCACTATACAATCGACAGGCTACCATATGGGGATTTGGGTTTCTAAGAATTGCAAAAGCCCTCTGATGTGGTCTTATAGCTCCTTAATTAGTTATCCAGGAACTATTATGAGAAAAAATTTCGCGATTCTGCAAATTTACAATCTGCAAGAATGTCAGCCACAAACAATCTTTTACGACGCCTTTCTAATCTTCACTCGTCCTTAGCACCATCAACATATGCAGAATATCTCGGAAAATCAAGTTATCCCTGATGGGAATAGAAAAAAATAATTTTCATTTTGTGTTCACATGAGAATTTTATCACGTCCCGTTATATGTCTTGAAGTTTTCATCCCTTTTTTCAACGGAGGTTGGATAGCGAAGAATATGGGAGCGCGAGCGAAGCGAGTGCTTTTTCTTCTTAGGAAAGCTTATTTATGAACTGAAATGCTTGAAGTAAATCATAACGGAGTTAAAAGCAACTTAGTTGGGGGGACTGGGGTGATCTAAATATAGCCAATCATATTTTATGGTTTTGGTAAATAGAAACAATAAGAACATAGGTGGCACGTGGCCTTCTTTTGTTCTATTCTTGGACTTGATCGCTATATCTCCTACCCTGGGTACCAGGCTCTCAAAAATATGAGAGTCTGTGGTACCCAGGGTATATATCTCCTTGCATTTACTTGAAGTTAAATTTCCAAAAGTTCAAAAATGGCTTTTCTAGATAGCTAAGTTCCAGATGAATTCTTTTCCGAGACTATTGATGACCTGACTCATAATTATCTGAACTGTCCGATGTTTGGAATAACGAAATTTCAAAACTGGACGGTTGATCTTCATCAAACAAGTTGACAATTTCAAATCGATGCTACGCAAAATTAGATAAACTAGACGCTAGGCCCTGTCTTTATACTATTCACATCCAGTCTTCTTTCGTTTTTTTTTTCTTCCGTTACTTCTCCTCGCAATTTAAACATTGTACAACGGTTTATTGTTTCTCAGACATTTAATCAGAATTTAGAATTTCCCAAAGCATATTTCGTAATATAAGAAGTCAAAGTTTATGGAAAAATAAAGTGTCTTGGACATTCATTGAATTAAAAAAATATGTCACCTCCCATATGATAAGATTTGCAACGGATTTTTCCTAGACAGTTTACATTGCAGGTGTCGTTTTTTGAAATAGTTAGAAATTTATCATAAAACTTTGAATCATTGGCTCTTTTCCTAGAACCACAGTCAAAATAAGTCTAAAAGACCCTGCATTATTAATCAGCCAACAATAACTAATATATCTTTTACTGGAAATCAATCGCCAGTTGCTATAACGCTGGAATAAGAATCGAATCACCATGAGAAATTATCGACAAGGTCAGTAAAAGTGTGATATTGAAGGCATAGACAGGTATCATCAGCCTTCGCCGACCAGTGGCCTCTCCAGGTCAATCGATATTTTTACAACTGATCCTTGCTATTTGCAACAAGTTTTACAGTGGGCCTTATCGTTCTTAAAAAAGGAATTTCCTAAGAGCTACCTTAGATCTTAGATTTGATGTAGAAGTGCGAGCGAAGCGAGCGCTTTTATTTCTTACATATAGCTAATTCATGTACTGAAACTATTACTTTCGAACCTGCTTTCTCAAGGTACCTATTTAAGTTTGATTAAATATTTCTGAAAAGTTAAACGGTAGAATTATAGCAAAGTAGCTCAAGTTTCTTTCAAGCCATTCAATTCAAAGAAATAGGTTATAAAATTTCATACCAATCTTTTTAAAGATTTGAAACCTATGCTGTATTAAGAAATCTTTGATTTGAAGTTTTATGTGATCAAGATGAAGCCCCTAGGAGCCTCAACATGGTTTCATCGACAACTCAAAGAAATGTGAGAATCGCAATGTTGGATCATAATCAATCCTGACTAAATACAAATTTTAAGTTGTTTTAATGTTAAACTTGAACGCTTAAGTAAACGGCGAAACGCAGATCAATATTGTCGGCCTTCTTACAACAGCAGGGTAGCAACTCTAGCTAGGTGTTCGGTTGGGCTTTGTCATGTTGATATTTTTAGATGTCTTGGGAAACAATCTAGCTTAACGTAAATTTAAAATGATCGGCAGTATTAGGATTAATCAGTTTTTCGGTGGCAAGGGGGTACTTTTATTTATTTATATAAATTCAATGTAAAAAATTGACAATTACGAATTACCTAACTACGAATAAGCTACCATATAACACTACAAAAACAATACCAAGGGGAGCAATAAATCATGACTACCCTAAGGCCTTCACATGAAGAAAATTAACCTAAAATATAACTAAAACAAAAGCTACATATAAACTACACTACTAACGATTAAAAACTAATGGATACTATACTAGATTCTGTCTGACAGTAGATATTAGGCCAGGGTTGCGATGAATGAAATATTGATACGAGCGCAAACTCGTTCTTGTAGTTTTTTTCATTGGGGGGTACTTCATTCCGACCATGATTAGAATTGCATCTGAACTTTGACAAAAGGACCCATTTGTAAGACAGGAGGACTTTCAAGAGTTTCAAACCCATTTGCATGAATATCAGGAAATTTCCAACTCATGTGTATGAATTTGGTCGATTTTAAGACCCATGATCCTTTGCTAGACATCAAAATGTCTGTTTGAATTTCTTCTACTTTGACTGGACAAAGCCAAACTCTGTTGTTGTCGTTGTTGATGCAAAAATACTCATTTTATNTTAGGCCAGGGTTGCGATGAATGAAATATTGATACGAGCGCAAACTCGTTCTTGTAGTTTTTTTCATTGGGGGGTACTTCATTCCGACCATGATTAGAATTGCATCTGAACTTTGACAAAAGGACCCATTTGTAAGACAGGAGGACTTTCAAGAGTTTCAAACCCATTTGCATGAATATCAGGAAATTTCCAACTCATGTGTATGAATTTGGTCGATTTTAAGACCCATGATCCTTTGCTAGACATCAAAATGTCTGTTTGAATTTCTTCTACTTTGACTGGACAAAGCCAAACTCTGTTGTTGTCGTTGTTGATGCAAAAATACTCATTTTATCGACTTTATCGTTTCAAAGCAAAATGCGAAGAGATTTTCAATCGTTTTATGCGGATAATTAGTACGGGACACATTTGTAAGAAATCTAAAAAATACCAACCCATTTATCAGAATTAAGATAAATAACAGACCCATATGTAGAGGAATTTCAGATGAATTAACCCATCCATATGAGTATGACTGCACAATGTAGTACTCCCCCGGGGTCGGTGGAACCAGTTGACAAAACAAAGACAGAATTGGAAACCCAAGGGATTTCAGATCAGAGTTTTGCACACAGTACTGGCAAAGAATGTCAACTTTGAGTCGTCGCCGCCTTGACCAGCACCCATCTGATTTTGCCGCTCACAGCTGACGAGAAAGGGTGGGGTTAAGAGCCCTGTTCTCATAAGAGTTTCCCTGTAAACGTAATATGCTAAGGAAACTATAAGTGGTTGGACTATGCAGCTGGAAATTGGCCAGAAAATAATCAATTACTTTCACAAAGCTATTATAAATTTATCAGAACTTTTGTCAATTTTTTGATAGTATTATTGAATTATCTTGTACATTCTGGTATTGTTTGATATAAAAAGAAACTGTTTTTTAAAAGAGTTGTTAAGCGTATATCTCGCTGAAGTTACTGTCTGCTAACAGAATCACCATCTTGAAAACCCAAATGGGCACAAAGCCAGATAGTCTCAGGTAGATTTTTTCTTAGTGTCCATAACGCAAACATTTTAAAATTATTTGTTAAGTCAAACTTAACGTTAAATTTCTTGTATACATAGTCATCTTATACTATTTGTGTAAACTGCGTTAGAATCATATCACATTCTAGTCTATTTTATTCTATCTCGTAAATTAATGGTGTAGGGAGTAGGGGCTACATGAATCCACAGATCTAAAGAATTTCAGTTTTTGATTTTCAGAAATCCATTATAACTGCTTGAAGCTACTTTCACAATGCTATTTATTTACAAAGTTTTTATTTGTTGTTAAGTTTTGTTGATAATTGAATCAATTATTAGGATTGTAAGAATTTTTAAACAAGAATTTTTATGATTTTTTTATCAGGGTGTTTAAGAATTTCTTCCGAATTCTTAAGAATTTCATAAGAATTCTTGAGAATTTCTTATTTAAGACAAGAACATAGTTCGATTGAAGTGGCTCGAGCCATTCTTGTTTGACGCCTATCAGAGATTAACCAATCAAAGCATGAGCGGTCTTAAGTTCAACCAACATCACGCGTCTGGCATTAGTTAACTTTTAAAATTTGTAAAACGCTTCATATGGTGGTCAATTTGTTTTAGCGATTAGATTATTGATCTGTAGGTACTTTATAAGAAGATCCAGCTTAGAAGTAGAGGATTTGAACTTACTCTAAAACCAAAATCCGCATGNGTTTAAGAATTTCTTCCGAATTCTTAAGAATTTCATAAGAATTCTTGAGAATTTCTTATTTAAGACAAGAACATAGTTCGATTGAAGTGGCTCGAGCCATTCTTGTTTGACGCCTATCAGAGATTAACCAATCAAAGCATGAGCGGTCTTAAGTTCAACCAACATCACGCGTCTGGCATTAGTTAACTTTTAAAATTTGTAAAACGCTTCATATGGTGGTCAATTTGTTTTAGCGATTAGATTATTGATCTGTAGGTACTTTATAAGAAGATCCAGCTTTACTCTAAAACCAAAATCCGCATGGAGAAATATTTCAATTCAAATCCGATCCAGTGCTGATCCAAGATCGGTTAATCCGTTCTAAATTTAACAAAATCCATAATCCATCTGCGTTTTGCACAAAATCCGCCAATCCGCAAACCCCTAAACCCCAATTGGAAAGGGAGGAGCAATATTATGGGTGAAGTTTCTTGTAAAGAGGGGATTAGTCGTGAGTTAAAGCGATCAGAAACTGAGTGTGACTCACGGAATGATTTTTGGTTGGTATTATTGATGAATCGCCTGTTTATTGAGGGGCAAAAATCACGTCCTCCTCACAGTCAAAGAGGATTTCCAAACAAAACGACAACATAGTTTGTGATTTTTTTGAGGATTTTCTATGAATATACTGGGAGTGCCAAAAACTTTGCCCCCTTGAAGCTCTCCAAGCAGACAGGAGACTAAAATCCTAATCGCGCGACCCTATGCTGCATTTCAAAAGTGTGTGACTGAGCACTTGCGGTAACCAAGGCTCGAGTAAACGAATAACGAGAAACGAGAAACGAGAAACGAGAAACGAGAAACGAGTAATAGCTTTGAAAAGCTTTGAACCTCAAACTTTTCCCTCTGAAATTTCAATAAAATTATGGTAAAACTTCAAATAAGAACATCTCAGATTTACCGGGTGAATCAGAAAAATTTATTCACTGTTTGAAAAATCGTGGGCTTCCTGCTTCCTACAAGTCTCTCTCCGCAAGAGAGGCTTGTAGCAAGTCCAGAAAACTTGTAGAGGAAAAGCTATGCAACCAATTTGTAAAATGTTAATTCCATTATCTCACTGAGGCTTCAACTTAATTTTCAATATGTTGCCTGTAATTTTAGGTGCATTGTTTCCTTCTGAAATCAGGATTTAGCCACAAGTCCTATTTCTCGATTTGCCAAAAAATAGTGAAAATGGGCTGCTTACTATCATGTAAATTTTGACTGTTTGATGCTCAGCATTGATGGGAGAGCGTCATTACATTTCAACAGTTTCTGTATCATTAGAAGGCAATGCCTGAACTAATAAAAACATTATTTTAATATTTTAATGGCTGAAAAATGGATTTGATTGAACCACTTATTTATAGTTTTTGCCAACTCCCATGGAAGCTAGTTTTTAGGAATTCTTCATTTGAGATTAAGATCGTGCATTGTAAGTTATAACTAAATTCTCAAAATTAAGTTAAACTCTCAGCCAGACAATGAAGCTGCAATTTTGCAAATTAGCTTTATATTTTTTGTGGTACAATTTTTTAAAGAGTGGATACATTTTTCTGACTCACCAGGTATGCTAATTTTCCACAGGGAATTGGAAATATACTCTTACACAGCAAGGTTAATTTTCAAAACAAAAGATTCTGGTTTCCGAACTTACTTTCTCGGTACTGAAGAGTAGACCTCACACTTCAAGCCATATAGCTGTAAGCTGCCGTAAAATTGCCGGCGGCTGTCTTCTGTCTTCTGTCATATTCCATCTGTTATACTCCCCTTACAGCAGTCGAGTCATTTAAGTGGAAAAGTGTGAATCTGATGCTGCAGCTTTCGTGCCTAAGATTCCGTGACGATGCCGCTGGATGCCGTAAGGATAGAGAATAGTTGAAATAGTTCAACGTGTTTTGGTATTGCATCAATCCTTGCTGCGGATGCCAGCGGTACAGGGGAGCATTGGTTTCCATTCAAATTGAAACGGCTGCGGCAAGTCAGTGGCAATGGTTGTGGTAAATTGCTGCGGCAACCTAACGGCACCTCATGGCTGTATGAAAACCACTCTTAAGTGCACTCAGTCAAATTAGAGTAAAGAGTAAAGAGACAGAGAGTAAAATTTATTGCTAGCTGTGCTGAAGGTGTGAAGTCTATTTTTGGTGATTACAAATCGCTTTATCTTATCAGCGGACTGAATCTTTTGTTTACAAAAATAACTCGTTCTATTTTGAACCTAAGCATCTTATTTCAAAATTTGCTTTCCAGGTATGGCAAATTTCAAAATAGGATGTCTCAGTTCAGTTCTATGCTTATTCTCAACAAAGATTAAAAATATGTATTTCGACACGCATGCGTTTGTTAATTAAACAATACAGATCGTATCACACGTCTATCAAATGCATTCATCCGCATCTAATTGCTTTCAGATATAACATCACGTTGGTTGTAAACAATAGAATCATTTATTGTTCTAATTCAGAAAGGAATTGTGTTTGCGAAGAGACAAACTAAGGAAGAGCATGAAAAAACTTACTTCGTCGCATGTGTCAAAATGTTTTGACTTGTCGTCTTTCTTATCTCTGATGCAGTGTTGTGTTATCAGACAATGTTAAATTTTCAAAGATAACACTGTCTCGACATGTGTTCTGCCTTCTTGTTGCTTCTACTAGTTGCCTCTGCCTTATATCCACATATTTGACTACACAAGACTCCCAATTACATCATATTCAACGAAAACATTGCATGTCACTTCTTAAACGCGCACTTTGAACAATAGAATTCGCACTTTTTGTTGAAACCTTCTATGATTTTAAGAGGAACTAATGTACTTTAAACCTTCACTGAACCAATAACACACTTCTCGTTGTGATTATTGAGTAAACAAATAAAATCAAAAACCAGCAGATCTCATCCATCAGATAACAACATGAGTGATTTTCTTTCAAACCATATCGCTTGTTTTCTTTGTGAATATCAATTTGATGAGCTCTCCTAACTTTTATCCAATTTTCAAAACGTTAAAAAGTCCACATAGTGAAATTGACAGAAGTGTGCTTGCTAGAAAACCTTTGAATGCTTTTAAGTTAAACCGCCAAATCTGCACGACCATGAATAGGCTATATAATCTTCTGTATAGTTCAGCAGACAAGACCATTCCCACTGGTATAACCAAACAATAGTGCTGTTTGTTTTTAGTTCGTCTCCTTTATTGAGGATTGTCGCCGTCTTTGAGCATTGTTAGAAGCTTTCTTGTGAATGGGTAATCAATCTTTTTCAATTAATTCTTCAAAGTTTGCTCAACGAATTTTACGACGTCAATTCGAAATGTCAACATCACATGAAAAGTAAGTAAACTCAAAATCTTTCATGAATTTCTGTTCAAAGTCAGTTCGTATTTAGTTCCATAATTTTACAAATTTACATTCTAAAACAGTCGCAGAGCACACCTAGACCTTATCTCACCAACGTATTTCCATTCCTTGATTCCTAGACCTTACTTCACTAACGTATTTCCATCCCTTGATTAATGATTGATGTGTTATGCTTTAAAAATAGATTTTTGCAGCTCACACTCATTACTTCAACTAGGTGTCGCGTGTATTTCAAGACTTTATGCCCTTTAGCCAATGGGTGGGCATGTGCTGTGTTTTTGGTGGTCATATGTATGTCTCACCCGGGGTAATGTCTGTGCAGTACAGTGGANTCACTAACGTATTTCCATCCCTTGATTAATGATTGATGTGTTATGCTTTAAAAATAGATTTTTGAGTTCACACTCAATATTTCAACTAGGTGTCGCGGGTATTTCAAGACTTTATGCCCTTTAGCCAAACCAAGGGTGGGTGGGCATGTGCTGTGTTTTTGGTGGTCATATGTATGTCTTGGAAAAACGATTTCACCAACCCATTTTTCAGCGTACCAGTACAAATTGCGCTCTTAAAAAGATTGGTTTTGGGGACATACATTTTCGTAATACTCCAATAAAACCCAATTTTGAGGACAAATATTGACCAACATCCAAGAGAATGAACGGTCCAAGTTAGTTACAAAATGATATTGTTAAAAAGAGCTCAAAATAAACCTGATATTAGGGACAGACATTAACATAGTATGGGAGAAATAAACCGGTTATGTGGACATACATAGGGCCACTGTCCTCACTGCAACATGCCCACCCTTGCCAAACCAAACTGTGGTGAATCTGAAAAATGTTTGGGCATTTGCTAGCCTGTAGTTTTCTAACTATTGATCAGATTCCTCAACACTTATGATACTACCGTAGCTGACATATTATTAACGTGGACGCAAAAATTTAGTGGGTCAAAATCGGTCTGATCGTTCTCAAACTGCGAGCTATTTTATTGTTCATCTCATAGGTCTTAAAATAAGGCCAACAATTCTTAAACCAAAACTCAAATTAACAAAAAATTTAGCCTCATAATACTAATAGCTATCTACAGGTGAAAATGGCTGAAAGACAATCCAACAGTATAGAATTATGGAGCAGGATCTTTAAACGCGCCCACGGATGGGTCACATGCGAAATCCGAATATTTTGATGATATTTTTTGGCCCAAATATGCAAAGAAATATCCTGTTAAGAAGCAGAGTTTTAAAACAACATTTTTTCATCGTTGTTCACCGGCGAAAGTTTACACAACATGAACTATTTTACTAACCTTTTTTTCTTAACATGTGTTGTCCAATTTGAAACCAACCCAAAGAATCATTTTTCAATTGTAAAAATGTTTCTACCACGTTATCCTGTGTGGCATTTTTGTTTCAAAATAAGAGTTAATTTAGATTTTAAGACAATGCCCTAATCTGTAGTTTGTAGGTCTAGGCCAGGGAGCACCAGTCAAGACACAGAACAAATCGGCTTGCAATAGTTAACAAAGAATCTATCATGGTCTGTTAATGAAATGAGGGTACCAGCTTACCAGCCCGTCAGTCCTTTATGTGGCGTTTTAGGCGCGGTGGTTTTGAGAAAAAAATAGCAGGTGATTTGGGCCATGCTGAATCAGTAAGAGGCTAAATCCGTTTCTGAAAGCGTAGGGGAATGAATCGTAGTTGTAGCGTTATCAGTTCAGTCAAAGAGCGAAACTACGACATGTATTGAGTCTACTGAGATGCAACGCGAACAGCACTTTCGCATTCGACTGCGGAATGGTCTATTAAAAATTAGGTTTACGTATGATACATCGAGCGTCTTCCTGGTTTATAAATTTTGTTTGTGATATATCGAGACGTGGGGCAGAAGAGTAACGTAAAATTGAGTGGCATAATGGCTCTAGGTCCCGTACTATGCCACGCGCGGGGATTAAAATGGCGCATTCCCAGGAGAAGTAGAGACCAAAAGAAAACAGACTCGATTTATCATGGACGAAATAATAAACTAGGAAGAACTCGATGTATCATACGTGAATCTAATTTTTAATTCAGAATTTCCTACAGCCCGTGGACAGATATGGAATTCTGAGCATAGGCTTCAAATCTTAGGAATTCTGAGGCTCTGCCCTTGAAAAGATAACTCAGCGCTGTAGCACCAAGAAAAGATGGGCTTGTATCAACTGAATAAGCATAATGTAAACACCCATTAGTTCTGTTTCTAGTATTTACCTAACCTTAAAGCTGAGCAAGCGACCTTTGGATTACGTACGCAAATTTGATTATTGAATTTGTCTATTTGTCAGCTTTTAGACTGAATACGAAAAACCTAGTGGGTACTTAGTTAGATTTGTGACTTACTTTCGATCAACGAAAGGGTTGCATCTTCCATCCCTTTATAGTAACTATCCGTGGGGCATGTAGATCAGGACTGTTATCCATCAAACTATAAAATCAACTAACGCATCTGAATTGTTATGTCTGAATCCCATCGAATCAGCCTTAAAAAATTAGGGAAGAGTGGGGTGAATTGTCAAAGGGGTAAGTTTTCACGGTCTCATTTTCAATTGTTTTCATTGTTTTCATTTTTGCTGACATATTTGCCAGAAGTACATCCGACATACTTCTTNAAAAAAAATAGCAGGTGATTTGGGCCATGCTGAATCAGTAAGAGGCTAAATCCGTTTCTGAAAGCGTAGGGGAATGAATCGTAGTTGTAGCGTTATCAGTTCAGTCAAAGAGCGAAACTACGACATGTATTGAGTCTACTGAGATGCAACGCGAACAGCACTTTCGCATTCGACTGCGGAATGGTCTATTAAAAATTAGGTTTACGTATGATACATCGAGCGTCTTCCTGGTTTATAAATTTTGTTTGTGATATATCGAGACGTGGGGCAGAAGAGTAACGTAAAATTGAGTGGCATAATGGCTCTAGGTCCCGTACTATGCCACGCGCGGGGATTAAAATGGCGCATTCCCAGGAGAAGTAGAGACCAAAAGAAAACAGACTCGATTTATCATGAACGAAATAATAAACTAGGAAGAACTCGATGTATCATACGTGAATCTAATTTTTAATTCAGAATTTCCTACAGCCCGTGGACAGATATGGAATTCTGAGCATAGGCTTCAAATCTTAGGAATTCTGAGGCTCTGCCCTAGATAACTCAGCGCTGTAACACCAAGAAAAGATGGGCTTGTATCAACTGAATAAGCATAATGTAAACACCCATTAGTTCGGTTTCTAGTATTTACCTAACCTTAAAGCTGAGCAAGCGACCTTTGGATTACGTACGCAAATTTGATTATTGAATTTGTTTATTTGTCAGCTTTTAGACTGAATACGAAAAACCTAGTGGGTACTTAGTTAGATTTGTGACTTACTTTCGATCAACGAAAGGGTTGCATCTTCCATCCCTTTATAGTAACTATCCGTGGGGCATGTAGATCAGGACTGTTATCCATCAAACTATAAAATCAACTAACGCATCTGAATTGTTATGTCTGAATCCCATCGAATCAGCCTTAAAAAATTAGGGAAGAGTGGGGTGAATTGTCAAAGGGGTAAGTTTTCACGGTCTCATTTTCAATTGTTTTCATTGTTTTCATTTTTGCTGACATATTTGCCAGAAGTACATCCGACATACTTCTTTCAAATATATCAGGTGTATTATGGGTGGTTATTCCATCTAAAATTCCCTACATATGGGTATGTTATGGATCTCTATTCTGATAAATGGGTTGGTATCTTTTAAGATTTTCTTACAAATGGGTTTCATAATTTTTATCCGCATAAAACGACTGAAAATCTCTTCGCAGTTTGCTTTGAAACGATATATTCGAGATAAAATGAGGTTTTTTGCATCAACAACGACAACAACAGAGTTTGGCTATGGCCAGTCAAAGCAGAAGAAATTTGAATGGACCTTTTCATGTCTAGCAAAGGATCATGGGTCTTAATATCGACAACATTCATACACATGGGTGAGAAATTTCCTGATATTCATGCAAATGGGCTCGACATTCTTGAAAATCCTACCATACAAATTGGTCCTTTTGTCAAAGTCCAGATGCAATTCTAATCCGCCCCCCCCCCACCCCTCCGGAATGCATCACGGTAGATATTTAGATTTTTTCTCTCGATAAAACCTGGTCTGTGGGAACGGAGTCATAAGAGGAATATGCCCAATTTGCAGGATAACGGAAGGAATTGTTCTCCATAGATGATTATACAAAAGGACATTAAAGGGGCTCCGTCGCCAAAGTGTAAACAAATCTGTAAACACCATTGTTTTAGGCACGTGTCCATTTGTCCATTGTCTTTTTTGGTGGCTTTATCCAAGCCACCAAAAAGTGACCCTTAAAAAAAATCCACTTATATCTGAGCAATCGTAAAAGATATGAATGTTTGGTTTGTTCCTCTGTGAAGTAAAAGGATTTATCTTCGAAATNTACAAAAGGACATTAAAGGGGCTCCGTCGCCAAAGTGTAAACAAATCTGTAAACACCATTGTTTTAGGCACGTGTCCATTTGTCCATTGTCTTTTTTGGTGGCTTTATCCAAGCCACCAAAAAATGACCCTTAAAAAAAATCCACTTATATCTGAGCAATCGTAAAAGATATGAATGTTTGGTTTGTTCCTCTGTGAAGTAAAAGGATTTATCTTCGAAATAACGCTTGCAAAATGACCGTTTAGACCGAAATTTGGAGATGGAGCCTCTTTAAGAAGAACGTGACCTTCTTTTGTTCTAGTTTTAGACTAAATCATTATACCTCAGTTTATTGACTTGATATACTTTAAAATATTGGCCCATTGTGCAGGCAGGTTTAAGCCTATTTTATGCGTCCTTGTTTGTTTACGTTTGCGGCTTGAATAATCGACGGTGAAATCGCTCTGTCTGCTCTCGCAAATCATTTTTAGGAGAACTCAACCATAGCAAAAGATATATTGCTACATAATCTGCTATGTGATATTGCTTATATAAGGAGGGCTGGTCTAGTAGCGGGCTGACCCGCTTGTCTGCTAGCCTGTGCTTGAATGGCAATTTTACCGGCTCAGTTGTGACGTTCTTTTCAATGTCAACTGTCAATTGTCATAGAAGGTCGATTGCTTTTGGCGCCAAGAATTCAAAAGTCTAGCCCGCTTCTACCGGGCCAGGCCGTTAGTTTTGTTGACACGAGAAATGTCATCCCGTTTGAGGCGGGACCTCGTGAAAGTAATCAAATCTATGCCTGTTTTACATATACAAACAAACTAAATTCTCTTGTGATTTGACATGTAGGCAGGATGCTCTCGGCATAAAGTAGCAGGCTGACATGATGATGGGTTAGCCAGCCTCTTATGAAAAAGTCCTAAAGATACAATCTTTTATGATTACTGCAACTGGTCTTCAGAATCTACTAATCAAGGAACAAACTTGTGGGCATTAAAATGAAAGACTTAGTGCATACCTGTTAATTTCTAACAGCAAGAACACACGACTCTTGACAATGAAACAGATGACCTTCTCCTTCAGTCGCGAATTCAAAAATATCATTTATAACATATCCGTTGCATCTGTTATCGAACATAATGTCTTGAACAAAAACTCACAAAAAAGTGCTGTGAGGTTTGTTACTTTGCAATTATTCTTGTCACGCAAATCTATTTGAAATGTTGCTTGCCATTGTTTCATCTTATCATAATATAATTACTTATTCATGCAGCTTAGATGGATAGTTACAGGGTGTCCAAAAAAACTTGTGTCCACTTCGAATAGCTGCTGAGGAGGAGTTGTGATTTCAGTTGTCTTGTTTTTGAAACTGTTGTATAGGAAAGGCTTCAACTTAGAGTTTGAGACCTGGTTTGAGTAAATCAGATAATTGATTGCAGCATGTGGTATATTCATATTTGTGGCTTGATTTATCGGTCATAGAGGCGTATCAATCAAAGTCAACGGATGCCGTTTAATGATTCAATATCAACCCTCCTTAGTATCAAAAACGATACAGTTGCAGTATTTTTGATAGCCTAGTAATATCAAAGTGGAGGTAGGGTTCCTGCTTACCGAATAAAAGAAGCTTGGAACTTCCAAACTGTCGCAAAAATCTATTTTATTGTTTCTAGATTACTTGAATGATGGATACTGTCTTTCAAAAACTCCTTGTAAACAGTTATGTTCTTGGGGTGTGTTTGATTGGTACCGATTCTGAAAGCGGTAGACTTGGTAGACTCGGACTTTGTTTTGATGGACTCCAAAATTCTCAAAACAGTAGGTTTGGTTGTTTTGGAAGGCCTTCTGAACTTTCTGCTCCTAAAGGCAGAAGGCTTAGCAGACTTCGGAGAGAGTCTCTTTTACATTGGCGAACTTTTTAATTTTTGCCATGGTGAATCCGAAATCTGCTGTTTTGAAGATTTTTGTGTTTGATTGGGAAATATATTTCCATCTCTACGAAGTCTGCTGTTTTCAGAATTTGGTAGGTTTGGAATTACCAATCAAACACAAGCTTGATGTCATTCGAGAGAAAAGAAACTGCAAAAAACACCACGTTGTGAGTTATTAAGTGACCTTAGAATCATTTGAACTGGTCTATTCGTTGATTTTACATAATCAATCAAACAATTTTTGGTAAATCACTCAGTGTTTTTAGTGCTATTGTGAAGCAAGATTAGCAAAGAGAGGCTTTCTTCCCTTGTCCAGCGGCATATACGCTATATCAAGTCAAACGACGCACAAATTGTTTTGAACAATTTGCAAGAATGATCTCGGTCATAGCATGTACTGGTAAAATTTCACAGCAGTTTTAAAATTCTTAATTACAAAAACAAAACGATTTCCTTAGCAACAACAAGGTGATGAGCTGCTGGTATTTCCCATACTATTGAAATTTCATTAATAAATTCATTTTTATGGGTTGTTATTGCAAAGATCTCTGTTCGTGTTCTTCGTTCTTTAACTGCTTAAGCTTTCGGTCATAATATTCTAACTGGTAACGCTGTTAGTCTCTTAGTTAAAGTTGTTCCCCGCCAGCTTGTTTTTGAAGACGTTGGCATTTTAGTGTTGCTTATTACCAACCTCGTCCCCAGGGCCTTTTATCATTTTGGGACGGAATTTAATTGTAGTGAGTCACCTTAAGTGGAGATCCGCCATACTGGTGGATCTGCACTTAAGGTGGCTGACTACCAAAAAGATTATAGCGGGATTGTATAAATTCTTTTCTCGCCAAGCTTAGAAGGACAAAGAGCTTCCAGCCTACTAGGCGTTAAAATAAGTTTAAATGCGTTCAGATGCTTTTAATTCAATTCATATCTGCGTGGCATTAAACTCACCTACATATACTTAAAGCATGGTGAGCATCACTTGTCCACTCAGTCCAGGGCCTCTTTTAACATACTAGCTGGGTGGGAAATTGCCCCCCTAGTCCCTTCTTTAGATCTATTGTTTTACCTTTTCAAACAATAGGCCTATTGTCCCTTTTAATCAAGGAAACAATTGATTGCCCCCCGAGTCCTGGTCCCTTAAAAGAGGTCCTGACTCAGTCAACGTACAGATCGCTCTACCAGCTGGCAAAAGGGTGGCATTGTTTTGAAAAATAATCTGATTTCTCTTTTGAGCTACCTAATTTCAAAACATACAAGGTGATCAAAGGAATGATTATTCCCACTTTGCTATGTATATCCCAATCATTCCCAAATAGCCTGGAACAACTATAGGAAGCTATTAAGATACAAACTCTTCAATGCTATAAAAGTACTATGAAAGTACTATAAAAGTACTATAATACTACTACTACTACTACTACTACTACTACTACTACTACTACTACTACTACTAATATAACTATCGCATTTACGTTACAATCAATATGTGATTGCGCCAATTTTTATGCCCTTTACTCTGATTTGCAGAAAGACTAGTTCAAACAGTTTCTCTAAAGTATTAAAACTTGGTTTTCAAAATATAAAATGTTTTTTATAATGCCTTGTTTACGTTAAAACAAGCATTCTATATTTTGAAAATATTTATTAAAGGCCCATTGCTAACCATGAGCCTTTGCGGCCCCACAGTCGACTTTCATATGATATGAAAATCGTTCTGGCCTAGGATCTGTTTGATTTGTTTTTTATTCTGCGCGCAAAGGATCATGGATAGCAATGGGTCTTTAAATTTAGATAGCTTTTTGAAACTTCGAAAGGAGCTTATGAAATATCATCAGACTTTGTGATGGGTTAGAAAATTTGCTTGTTGAATGGGCCCTCTGCAAGAGCTAGGAATATTGAATTGAAGCGCGAGCGAAGCGAGCGCTTTTATATCTTATTTTGATCTATTCTACTTCATCTTAGGTGTTTAGTCACTTGCTTATTTATTTCTTCATTTGTATTGCATCATTATAACGTTAATATAAATTAGAGAACTGCTTTTTATGTGTCCTAATACTTTTGCAGCTGTTTACTAAAGTTAAGAATTTTAAGCAAAATTCAGTAGTCTACTAAAATTCTCAACTACTCGAAGTTAATCTTGTCGAGGCTCTGCAACTCAGGCTAGCATTTATTGTTCTCTCCTAGTCCTTAGGGGCCTCCTTGTATGATAGTCTCCCTTATATCTTCTGTAGATCTTTATACTTCATATCTGCTTCAGTTTATATCTCCAGTTATGATCTCCCAGTAAAAATCACATTTATTCACATACATTTCTTCAAAACCTCCTTTCATTCTGCTTGTTCTAATGAAATTCAAGCTCCTTGTCTTGAAACGAAATTATTATTCCCACGTGCTTAGTTCGGCAACCCATTCTCATAGACTAAGAGCGCGATAAGCACGAGATTCAACAAAGATTCAACTATGACAATTAGTGCGACAAAGATTTCTTAGACACATTTTATCGAAAATTCTCAGTAGCTAATCAATTTAAGACCCATTTCCATTAATCGAGGCCTGGACTCTTTGAGTTGCTCCCTCAAAATGTTCACAAGCTTCGAAGATAAGGAAGATTGTTTTCCTGTCGGGAAATTGAAAGAAATTAAAATCTGCCTACCCTGAATTTAGCCCCATTATGACTTTAAGCAGGGGCATTGGGAGTTAGACCAGACCCAGGGGGTGAATCATTGGTTGTAATAAAAGTGGTTAAGTTCTACAGGAAGTCCCAAGACAAACAGAGACGTTTGAAAAACGACTAAAATTCCATTATTACTCCTGTCATTATAATGTCTCTTTGCTCTGTTTTTCAAAGATCAAATTATTTTAAAAGTACTAAAAGCTTTATTCTCGTAACTTAAAGGCTCTTATCCGACCATGGTCCTTTGCGTGCTCTGTTTTATGAAAATGAACATTTTTACGGTCTACGAAAATGGCTGTCTCTATATAAATCTACCCGCAAAGGCTGCTGGTTGAACAAGAGCCTTTAAAGAATAGATAATAGAATCTCGAAAAACCACATTTTGAGCCATACTCTTTAATGGACATTGTATTTCTTGACTAACTGAATAAATTTTTGCCACGTTTCAATAACATTCAAGTCTTTCATGACAGTGTGCATTCCTTTCCAACACTTAAGGCCAAGAAATATGCATAATATAAACAAAGAAATCAACCTAATTATCATCTGCGCATTTTCGTAGTATGCTTCAAAACTAGCTAGCTCTCAAAACAGTCATATCTACCAGTTTAATCCTATCAAAAAGATAGTTCTACAGATCGAGACATAATTTGGTCCTTCATCTATTAGCCAAAAGAGGGAAAATTCAAGATTGATCTTGTAATCAAATTTTGTGATTTTTGCAATGTGTCTACTTTGTCTAGGGACAACCAGTATGCTACCAGATCGAATGATTACACAAAATAACTCATTATCTGTTTCCTTAACTGATTTACCGTCTCAGTTTGATGATGGTCTCAGTTTGACGATATTGTGGATTTGATAACTGAGACTGCGTTCACACGAAATCGGCACAATTTGAAAACGGTGAAAAATGTGACGGATAGGCGTTCACACACAGCGTTCACACGAAAACGGCACATTTGTTGCCGGAAGGTTTTGAAAACGGTAGATTTTGAAAAAGGAACTCTAACCGGCACATTTTGAAAACGGCATCGTGTGAACACTCGAAAACGATGAAAACGGAACATTTTTCGACCCTTTCAAAACGAGGCTGATCGATTCTTGAGGTGTAGGTACATTTATTTGGCATCAAATTCTTGGGGGGGATTGCAACAAGTTGTTTACCGTCAAATCTCTTACCGTTTTCAAATTGTGCCGGTATCGTGTGAACGCGAGCTAAAATTTTGCTACCGTGACATTTTTCACCGTTTTCAAAATGTGCCGGCATCGTGTGAATGTAATCGAGATTGATGTAATGGTCTTTGGCACAAATAAACAAAATAACATTTTTAAAGATCGGTAACATAATCAAATTTAAGTGATTTTCAAAAATGTGCAAATTTTCTGTTTACTCACCCGGTACTAAATATATGCTGTCAAAAGGACTTATAACAATTCTGAAATCAATGTCGAAATTTGCAATATGGATATCAAATTTTAGAATTCTCGAACTTAAAATTTAAGGTTTGGTTCAGTATCAGATTTTGATTACTTCTTGTTTTTTCAATATTAATTTTAGCCAATTTTTCAAACCATGAAAGTTTTGTTTACTCACCCGGTAACATACATTTATACTTGAAAAAGCAAATCTTACTTCAAGGATCTCCTTCTTCAGACTTTTCCTGCACCTCTCAATGTTGATCAGTCAAGACACATCAACTTTCACCCAGCAATGTGAACGACTTCCAGAATTCACTCCAGGTCACTGAAAAGTTTAGATTCTATCTACGGATTAGGAATATTATTTTCAACCCCGTTGACGTACGCAACGACTTAATATCACCTAATCTCAACTTGAAATTAAGCGAAATTCATACGCAGTCTTTTCTGTGAGTAATAAGAATTAGCTAAATGTACTCCCGCTTCGCTAAGCCAACATCACAGCTGGCTATAATTGTCATGATAAAAATAACCAAGATTTTGATGCTAAAATCTCTTGGTATTAGTAAATTTCACATGTTAGATAATAAAGTTAAATAATTTTTTTTAGGATGGTATTATCGAGATTTTATAAATATAGTCACTTTGTTTATGTAATCAATTTTCAGGCGTTGATTTACAAAGACTTCATACTATTTGTTTTTCTAATTTTTCTAAATTTTTCTAAGAGAAATCTGCTAATCAATGCAATGAAACCAAAACCACGAAATAAGCCTGGTGATCATGACCAAAAACATACGGGAACAAAAACAAAAACATTCAGCGATCATACCGGGTGAGCAAAAACAAGTTTAAATGTTGAAAAGCCTGTAGCTCTCAAAATATTTGTCAGACTCCTATAAGCTGATGCACCCGTGTAGCTAACAGATCAACTTAGATAGGAAAATTTAATTTGTCAAAATCGGTTGCATCGTTTTCTCGTTGGAAAGTGATTTTATAAAATTGTTTCATCCCAGAATCCTTCAAAATAGGCCTAAAATCCTTGATCGAATTTGCTAATGATTCATTTTAGACTGGCTATTCTTTAACCCTAGTCGTACTGGGGAGGCATTTTTCGCTCCCCCCCCTAACACACTTTGCTACACTGCGCTAAAACCACACAAGATATGACAACCAGGCTTGGTGACGTTTAGTAAAATTAAGTTGGCAATTAAAATTTTTACATATCATTGTTCTGACTTTGATCACGTGATTCGATTTAGATTAGTTGTATGTATATATATATGTATATATAGCTAGATAACAATCGAATTAAAATAAGGTAACAAACAAACGTGACCACAGTAACACCATATTTGGAGAGTGGTCAACAAATTAAAGCTTAGAACGTCCATAGTTATTGCCTCGCTTATCCAATTGATCTCAAACATGCACCATTCGATTGCTTTTGATGAGTACTTTCATTTGATATACAATTTCTTCAAATTTGCTGACATCAGCAAAATTTAATATCTACGACGTCATTCACCTTTACGACGTCATTGTTCTAATTAAGAAGTGTAAAATATAAATAAATTGCATCTAATTTGGTTCATCTTCATTATTTAAGTCAAATTGAGTCCATATTTAATAGAAAAAGGGACAAAAACTGCGAAGATAATCAGCACATGAAACAAAAGAATAATTTAAAGCTAATTATGCTAAAAATAGACATTGAAAATTGCTAACAAGTATGTATTTTGAATCTATGATATGTTTCCTACTATTTGCAACAATTTTGGAGAAAATCTGTAGAGTAATTAATTAAATATAATTTTTCTTGTCAAGAAGCTATAAATTTGTCAAATTTCCCTTGTTTTTGGGTTGCCTAGCAACGAATCACGTGACTACTTAATTACCATTGTNTGAGAGCTCCAAATGAACAAGTTGCTGCGAGGGCGCGCAAAGAAGCAGCATAAGTTTCAATTGATTCTGTAGGTTCTTGATTACGATTATTAAATTTATAACGCTCGTAAATGACATTTGTTTCACCAATACAGTAAGTATTCCATAATGCAAAAATTCTCTCAATGTTTTGACGTTCACCCTCATCCTGGTACGGAAGTGAATTGTGTATATTGAGGGCTTCCGGTCCTATGCAGGTGATGAAAGCAGCAACTCGAAAATTGTCGGGTTTAGATTTTAAATTCGTAACGGTTTCATAGGCATCCCATATTTGCCTCCACTGTTTCCAATTCTCTGATAAATTGCCTCCTAAATTCAGTCTTGGTGGTAATGGCACGTTAGATATGAACGACGATGTTGCTCCATTTCCTTCAGCGAGAACAACAGGCACACTTGGCCTAGGCTCATTTGGATCTGGATCTGTCATCACTCTGTAAGTCGAGACGCTGTACAGCTGGATGTAAATAAAAATCAGCAAGGAAATCTCCACTTGCTACACATCGAAAATGGGTGTTTCATCTGACACCATGTAAAGTTTCCATCAGATAACACAAAGAATACTACTTTCTTACGAGTGAGCTTCATTCATCTACTCCATGATTCAGTCTCGTGCTTCGAACATAACAATAACAAAAGCGCATGCGCAACATAACATATAAACGAGGCTAATAACGTCACACCTATTTTACAGAATTGTATGGAAATTATTTCAGGGATCCCATAATATTCAAATCTGATGTCTGAAACATCTGACATCAGAATGTCTTATATCTACCAGGTGTCTCAAAAAAAGTAAATAGGTTTAAAAAATCATAAAAATTATATTATTATTCCTATCGCTAAAATTCTTCTTCGCCCTGTTTTGACATTGATCAAATTACTTTTGATAGTAATAAAACCACTGCGATCTTGAATTTAAAGGTATGAAAACACTTCTTGAAAAACCTCATTCGAAGCATACTCTTCAAGGGACAATGTGATTCTTAACTTTCACACTCAATTTTGAGATTTTTCATCGTCATTAAACAGTGGTAGTCATGTCCATAAGCGTAGGGGAAGATACAATCTGGGGGGCTGCCCGATAAATTTCTATTGTTTACCAAATTTTTTGCCCGACTTAGGGTGGATTTTTGCCTGAAAAAGACTGATTTTGGTAAATTTTTCCAACGTTGGGGGAGCTGCAGCCCCCAGCCCCCCAGCCCCCCAGCCCCCCTGGCTCCTACGCCTATGGTCATGTCCCATTGCGTGACTGGGCATTATGTATGTCCCATATTTTGGCTTCTTGCTCTCTGTTAGGGGCCAGCTTTGTCCGCAAATTGCTGCTTTTCTTCTAATTTTCCACATTTTTGCCCTAAAACGGTTTATTAGTAAAATTTTCGCTACTTTGTTGCACAACCTACAAAATTGCGGTCTTGTTCTTGGAATCTGCGAGACAAACATAGGACAACGAAATTCATGGTACTTGACCGCCCCTGATTAAAGTGCTCCCAAGCAGTGTGCATTCCTTTCTGACATATAGAACCAAGAACCAATTCTTAATATAGACAAATAAAATAAATCTGATAATCATCTTTGCATTTTAGCAGTATGCTTCGAAACCAGGCAGCTCTCAAAACAGCCATATTTGCACATTTAAACTCGTGAAAAAGATATCTATACATAGACACATAATTCTGCTTTTCGTCTTTGCATTTTAGCAGTATGCTTCGAAACCAAGCAGCTCTCCAAACAGCCATATTTGCACATTTAGGGTGTGTTTGATTGGTAATTCCAAACCTACCAAATTCTGAAAACAGTAGACTTTGCAGAGATGGAAATATATTTCCCAATCAAACAGAACAATCTTGAAACGGTAGGTTTCGGATTCATCACCAGGGTTTACTACTGAAAACGAGAATCTCTCCGAAGTCTGCCAAACCTTCTGCCTTTTGGAGCAAAAGATCCAGAAGGCCTTCCAAACCTACCAAACCTACCGTTTTCAGAATTTTGGGGTCAATCAAACACACCCTTAAACACGCGAAAAAGATACATAGATACATAGATACATAATTCTGCTTTTCATCTTCTAGCCCAAAAAGAAAATGTGAAGATTGATTATCGTCATCGAATTTTGGTGAGTTTTCAGACATATCTACATTTTTGGGGATACCCGGTGTATTCTGGACTTTGAAAAATTTGCAATGGACCATCCACCATCTCTTAGGATTACCTGGTTTACAAATAGTGTACTCTTTAGTTTAAAATTCTAAATTTCTTTTAAAGATATACCATGAGGCTGAAAACACGTTCCAGTGTCTCCTTTGGGTAAATATCCCTAGTCCGCGTGTGAAAGAAGTTCTCGAGGCAGTGTTAAAAATTAATATAGGGGCAGGTAACGGCATTGTTGTGAAGCTCAACCCATAACAGTTTGTTTATCTTGTTTGCTTTGCACAGCCTCAAAGAGTTTGTAAGCAAAAAGCCAGCCTGCTGTGTTAGTTACAAATATCATCTCTCTTTTCAAAGTGATTGAATGTCAATATGTACAATTTAGACTGAAAATAGCTCGAGAAACCCTGCCCCGAAGAGTCGAATTCGATTTCAAGTGACTCGGACGAAACAACAACAAAGCTTCTGTTGATCAAATTTGGCTGATTTTGAAGCAGTTAGAACTTGCTTGTATGGTAATATGACCTATCGATTTAGCATTACTATGAGCAGTAGGACACCAGTTGACTCAATATACTTTTTTTATAAGAGTGTTTAAGTTCGACCTGAGCCTCAATAGTTTTAGAGAAGCGTCATATTTCAGCCTGAAATATTCTTAACATATTCTTACTTCATGTGATACATATATAAAGATAAAGGTTTTCTTATAAAGCACTTTCTTACACAAGAAACCAGCATTGTTTTGTGAAGCTTATTACACTTGATTAATTGGTAAAGCAATTAATTTATGGGCCTTGCTTTTTCAAGAATTTTTTTGGCTTAAACGATGCTTTTTCGATTTTACTGCCGGACCCTTTGAGGCTGGGGATAGTCTTAGAATGTTCTGTTTGAGTAAAATTTCAGCCTGATATTATTACAAGAAATATTCTTATCAATACATTTGGACCATTACGCTAAAGATAGTGGCGAGGAACTTTTCACCAAGATGCATTTCTCTTTTGAAATTATTTTTAGGCCTGTGCTCAGATCACCCTATGAACGAGATATGACTTACTACATTCGCTGTAGTTGCACTCCTGCGCATTACGACAAAGACTCTTGATAAGACGTAACTTGGAACGATAAATTAGATTTCCTAGGTTGTAGACATTTTGTTTCCGTGACTTGAGTAATGCACAGGTATAAACTGTTTTCCGAGGGCTAAACATTGAATATTATTGATAATGTTTACCCACAAGTTTAATATTTTATAACAAAAATATACAGTGGGGTCAACAAATTGTGTATCCTTTGGCAACAAACTGTTAGAGAGTCATTGAGGTAGAAATTTTGTAGGATCGTCACGATTTTGGTAAGGTGCCTGACAGAATTTGGATTACAGAAACTCTGTTAAGGAATTTTAAATAAGGGATTTTGTAAACATGAAAGACTGTAGATAAGGATTTCTTTGTTGATCTCTAACCGATTTGTCGAAGAAATGAGAGCTAAGTATTTTGTCTGGGGAGCATGTAAGTCCGATTCCTGACGGCCTATATCTGTTTAGTCTGTGTTGGCTAAAAATGGACGAAGCGATCAGATTGTAATGCTTACTATTTTTGGTTTGGTTCAAAGATAACTTCAACTTTAAATTTTTCAGCAAATAGCTTTAAAGGAATCTAAGCATATATAGGCCTCTGATAAAAATAGCCGTACAAAGACAATAGACCTTGACACGTGTCGAACCATATGTGGGTAACTAATCAATGTCAACAGGAAATACTGATATCTGATTGGCTAAAACTCGACCGCTTGAGCCACTTTTATAGGCTTAGATTCCCTTTAATGCAGAAATCATAAATATGTATCAAAGCTGTATACTCATTACATAAGTCTCAGTATCGCTCATTGAATTGGATGGTTACAAAAAATCAGATTAAAAATATTGAACGAATACAAGGAATCACGTCGTAAGTCTATCAAAGCTGTGAAATAAAATTAAAAAATTTCTTTTTACGGTTAGAATTACCACGGACTTTCGGAAACTCTGAATTAGAAATTAGATTTTCGGATGATACATCGAGTACTTTTCTTCTTTTGTATTTCGTTCGTGATATATCGAGGGTGAAGCGCGTGGCAGAGAGACGTGACCTCAAATTACCATTCAAACAGTATTGTTATATTCGGTTGTAGCAGTTTCTAACTGTTTGTGACGTAATATATTGCATGAAAGTGTTTTAGCTTTTATTTTTGCGGCCCAAGCTAGATAAGCTTTAGATTTTCTTAGGTCACATAGGATACATCAATTTGTGTTATAACGATAGTCCGCTGTATGTATTCTATGAAGATAGTGAATTGAATTGAATTGCAAACAGCTCACATAAAGTTTGAAAATGCTCAATGGTGATAAAAAAGACCTGGTCAAGGTACAAAGAGCG
>REGM01000049.1:671612-717946 GCA_004194415.1 Aurelia aurita
ACTTTAAGTGTTCGTTTAATCTTAGATCTTCTCGGAATAGATTACAATCCAATGCAAGATTTCACAGCATTTGAAATCTGGATTCGCGAGTGTAGCAGTTGTTTACCTAACTTCATATGTCGTTCAATAAATAAGTCATTTAATACCTTAGTTTATAAATACTTTAAGTGTTCGTTTAATCTTAGATCTTCTCGGAATAGATTACAATCCAATGCAAGATTTCACAGCATTTGAAATCTGGATTCGCGAGTATAGGAGTCGTTTACCTAACTTCACATGTCGGTTCAATAAATAAATCATTTAATACCTTAGTTTATGACAACTTTAAGTGTTCGTTTATTCTTTGATCTTCTCGGAATAGATTACAATCCAATGCAAGTTTTTACAGCATTTGAAATCTGGATTAGCGCGTCTAGCAGTTGTTTACCTAACTTCATATGTCATTTTAAACAATAACTCATTTAAAGGAAATGTGAAATGGTAAATAGGCTTGTCTATAAATGGAACAAGGAAAACACTCAGACACTGCATTGTTTCTTTCGCTATCCATTGTTCACGGTGCGTGTGCAACTTCGATTTGAATGGGATATTATTAGGTTGTTTTGCTCTTTGCGAATGCTAGCTTTTAACCTTGCACAAACCCTTTAAAGACACTCTGCTAACTATGTGGCTTTGGACGCCGTTTTGGTCCCAGAGTGCATTGCAAATAGACTTTCAGATTATCTGAAAGTCTCTGATGCCAGGCCTGTGTTGTGCTGTTTTCTCATGCGCAGCACGCAAAGCCTCATGGTTAGCAGAGGGTCTTTAATATTTTAGTCTATAATAACTTTAAATCTTCGTTTAATATCTGATGTTCTATTGATGTTATACCGAAGATGTTTGCTATGTTTTTAAAAAAAGTCAGGGATTTAATCCGGATTGAATTACTTCCATTTCTACTAGCTTGCCTTCTAGAATGTCAGCTTCTTAATCTCTTTAGAATTCACAATCATGTTTCAAAATTATTTCCGATCAAAATTCAAGATGTCCAACAGAGAATTATTCAAAGTTTTTAAAAGAAGACTCAAAACTTTATTTCTAAGGCCAGTTTCCAGTCAGTGGAATTTTCCGAGCGGGCGGAAATTCTTTTGTTCACAACAGAAAATGTCGCTTTGCAATTGAATATAAATTGAAGGTTGAACGACTTTTGATTGTGTAAAATTCCACCCTCTCGGAAAATTCCCCTGACTGGAAATCAGCCTTTATGCAGAAAAATTATGATGCAATTTACTTTAAAAACTTTGAGAAGAATTTCTGCTTCTTTATCTCTATCAAAATTCACAAACAAGTTTCAAAATTACTCTCGGACCAATCCATTGGCATTCGATAAAGTATTCTTCATTACGAAGATAAAAACCCAAAATTAAGTCAACATAACTTACTGTGAAGATTGTGATCAAAATTTGAGCTTCAAAATCCACGACCAAGTTTCAAAATTACTCTCCCACCAATTCATTGATACCCAACAAAGATTTCAACTCTCCAACGCAGATGAAAGAAAGCCCAAAATGATATCTTATGTAGGACAAAAAGGACAAATTTAGCGCAACTCACTGTTAAGATTCGAAATGCGAGGTTCAAAATGCACGAACATGTCTCCAAATTACCCTCCGACCAATTCATTGACGTCGTACGAAGCTGTCTTCAATTTAGATAAAAGAAAACCAAAATTTAATTTTGTGTAGAAGCCCAACAAAGATTTATCGAATTCATTGACGTCCAACAAACAATTCTCCAACTCTCCAAGGCAGATAAAAGAGAGCCCAACATTTGATCTTATGTAGAACAAATTTAGCCCAACTTACTCTTAAGATTAAAAAATGCGAGCTTCAAAATGCACGAACATATCTCAAAAACTACTCTCCGACCAATTCATTGACGTCGTACAAAGCTTTCCCCAATTTATGTAAAAGAAAACCAAAATTTAAGCTTGTGTAGAAGAAATTTAATCTAACTTACTTTGATCCTTATCTAGAAGTAATTCAGCATAACTTACTTGAAAACATTCATAAGAAATTGCGCCTCTTTCTCTCTTCAAATTCCACGAACAGTCAAAATTACTCTCCGACCAATTCATTGACACACAACAAAGATTTCTCCAACGCAGATATAAAGGAAACCCAAAATCTAATGATTTGCAGAAGAAATTTAATCTAACTTACTGTGATCCTTATCTACAAGTAATTCAGCATAACTTACTTTGAAAACTTTCATAAGAAATTGAGCCTCTTTCTCTATTCAAATTTCACGAACAATCCAAATTACTCTCCGACCAATTCATTGACACCCACCAAAGATTTATTTATTCAACACAGATAGAAGACAACTCAAAATTAAATGTTATGTAGAAGAAATTTAACATTACTTACTTTAAAAACTTTGACAAGAATTTCAGCTTCTTTGTTTCTTCAAAGTTTCTTCAAAATCTCTTCAAAATCTACGAATATGTCTCANCAGCATAACTTACGTGAAAACATTCATAAGAAATTGCGCCTCTTTCTCTCTTCAAATTCCACGAACAGTCAAAATTACTCTCCGACCAATTCATTGACACACAACAAAGATTTCTCCAACGCAGATATAAAGGAAACCCAAAATCTAATGATTTGCAGAAGAAATTTAATCTAACTTACTGTGATCCTTATCTACAAGTAATTCAGCATAACTTACTTTGAAAACTTTCATAAGAAATTGAGCCTCTTTCTCTATTCAAATTTCACGAACAATCCAAATTACTCTCCGACCAATTCATTGACACCCACCAAAGATTTATTTATTCAACACAGATAGAAGACAACTCAAAATTAAATGTTATGTAGAAGAAATTTAACATTACTTACTTTAAAAACTTTGACAAGAATTTCAGCTTCTTTGTTTCTTCAAAGTTTCTTCAAAATCTCTTCAAAATCTACGAATATGTCTCAAAATTACCCACAAATCAATTCATTGACACCCAACAACGAATTCTTCAGATAAAAGAATACCAAAATTTAATCTTACGTAGAGAAACATAGCTTACTTTAAAATCTTCAAACCAAAATCAAGCTTCTTTGTTTCTTCAAAGCCTCTTCAAAATTTCTTCAAAATCCACGAACATGTCTCAAAATTACCCACCAACCAATTCATTGACGTCCAACAAAGATGTCTTCAATGCAGACAAAGAAAGCTTAAAACCTAATTTTATGTAGAAGAAACACAATGCAACGCAATGTAAAGATGTTTTATTAGAGCTGCTACATTCTATGTGCCTACCTGCTCAATGTCTTTCTATCAGGACTTATCCATATAGAAGTGAGTGGCCGTTGTCTACAGATACGACTGGGTGGTGTGGTAAACATAATTATGTTGTATTTGATAATCGGAGGTCAATGCTGCGATGTTTTAAGTTTTGTTCAGTTATTCAAACTATTTTAGTATTTAATGAAGGGAGGGCTGATTGTCCTAAGAACATCTATTGTTATTGTCAATGCAAATTGTCGTAGGTTGAAAGATTGACTTATCGTGTTAGATTGGGTGGTCGAATTGACGTTATGACATTTCATGTAGGCCATACAAAGTAATTATTTACATCTCATGGGAAAATTTCTCGATTTGATGACGAGAAGAATAAGTCAGCCTTACTTTAACTTATTTTAAAATTTGTTAAAGTAAGTCAATGGAGTTAAAAGCAGTTTAGCTGGGGGGCCTGTAGCAATCTAGATATAGCCTATTGTATTTTATGTTCTGAATAGATGAAAACAAAAGGAGCATAAATGGCACGTGTCCATCTTTTGTTCTACTCTTAGACTTGATCACTATATCTCCGTTCATTGACCTGAAATTACTTGGTTTCACATTCCATTAAAAACTTGCAATGCAAATTGATTTACTGCACACTACTAAAAGGACGATACCAAAGGAGCAAAATCTATGTTTACCCCAAGTTAAAATATGGTGCCTCCCTACCTCGATGCACGGGCTCTATACGTTGTCCTGTGAAATACTTGCCAAATTACACTACTTGCAAATTACTTTACATTACCACAAGAACGATACCACAGGAGCAAAATCTATGTTTACCCTAAGTTAAAATATGGTGCCTCCCTACCTCGATGCACGGGCTCTATACGTTGTCCTGTGAAATACTTGCAAAATTACACTACTTGCAAATTACTTTACATTACCACAAGAACACTACCATGGGAGCAGACACTATTGTGTCTACCCTATGTCAAAGTATGGTGCCGCCCTACCTCAGTGCACAGGCTCTGCATCTTGAAATACTTGGCAGTACAAGTTATCGATTAGAACCGTACACTGCATACCACTTATTACACTACTTGCAAACTACTTGACATTACTGCTAGGGCAATGCCACGGGGAGCAGAAACTACTATGTCTAACCCATGTTAATATTTATTTGGTGCCTCCCTACATCGATGTACGGGTTCTGTATGTTTTCCCGTGAAATATTAGGTATCACAAAAGGCATAGAAACATTGCCAGTCCAAGTCAATTATAAATAAGGCACTTGTTTAGAAGCTCAGAAGCGTAGTCTTTCACTCAGAAGCTGTTTTTGAAAAAAAACTAGAATTTTCCATCAAAATTGCGTCCAGTTTCCAGCTTTAGAATGATGGACAATAGGAATTAAATTGAACCCAAATGCCATTCTCGCGATGATTTTAGCTTACGATTTTAATTTTCAAGAATATCACAGCTCTTAATCTAGGGCGTTCAACTTCAAATTGACAATCTTACGGTTTATACGAAGATAAATATTTCAAAGTCTCATCAGCTAAATATACTTTTGGTGCAGGTGGTAAACCTTTTTAAAACTTCAGCAATATATCAGACCGTTGAGCAACGTAAACAATGTAAACAAGGATTTAAATGTCAACAGATAAATACAACTACAGGTAGACCACCAAAAATACGTTATTCAAACCAAATTATTTTTGCTTATGGTTGTTAAAAATTATTGACGTCAGCATTGTTTCGTGCGTATATTCCAATTAAGGTTCAAGCCCAGTCCTCTTGATCCATTATGACGCAATATACTAAACTAATTACCTAAGTCCCTTCTTTCTTTGACGTAAAAGATATCACTTCGACCAACAGGGAATCATGATATTACACTCACAAACCTGAACGTATTTAGGCCCGTGCTACAAGATCTTGTAGCGCCAATCAGATTGCGAGATTTGAAATAGAACAATGATGACTTTGATTCGATTGTTTAGATTTTGGGGAGTTGTTGTGGAAGCTGGCTGNCAAACCAAATTATTTTTGCTTATGGTTGTTAAAAATTATTGACGTCAGCATTGTTTCGTGCGTATATTCCAATTAAGGTTCAAGCCCAGTCCTCTTGATCCATTATGACGCAATATACTAAACTAATTACCTAAGTCCCTTCTTTCTTTGACGTAAAAGATATCACTTCGACCAACAGGGAATCATGATATTACACTCACAAACCTGAACGTATTTAGGCCCGTGCTACAAGATCTTGTAGCGCCAATCAGATTGCGAGATTTGAAATAGAACAATGATGACTTTGATTCGATTGTTTAGATTTTGGGGAGTTGTTGTGGAAGCTGGCTGGAGACTCCATTAGTAACTTTTCGTTTTAAAAGTGGTAGTAACTTTTCGTTTTAAAAGTGGTAGTAACTTTCCGTTTTAAAAGTGAGTAAATTTCCGACTTTCAAGATTGATTTCGCACCCAAGCAGGTAGAATAAGCTGGTTCATGTTAAGCCACATAATAGGAAAATCCTTAGTCTGTATGCAGCCTCTAAAATTTTCTTCGGAGGAGTATTGAGGCACCAAGTAGGGTAGGCTTGGAAATCCCCTTCCCCGACTTCTCTCAAAACGTTGCCGAGAACAGTCAATATTCAGTCTCTCAACGTTGAAGCAAGGATAGAGGGTTGTGCTTTACTAGAAATAGATTTGTCTTTTAAATAATTTATCTTCCCAATGGGATCAGAAGAGATGTTCTTCGATAAAAGTCAAAGCTCAACAAGGATTTAAACTGACCGAAATTGTTGCACAAGAATCTCGGATCGGATCTTTGAGAGATTCGGCCTAAAGTCCTTGGCTTATCTATTACACGGGCGTCCAAGTTTGTCAACGACAGAGAGAAGTTTGCGCAAGAATCTCAGACCTTTGAAAAGATTTGGCCTAAAACTCTCAGCTTATCGCAAAACGAACATAAATAGGTCGAATAATCTCAATTGTTTAACAGGTGCGGCCTAAAAACTTTGGCTTAGCGCAAACTGGCTTCTTAGTCTCTCAAAGATTAAGAAATTTCTCTTTCGGGTTTTCCCAGATGAAAGGCCTTCGGCTACTAATCCGTGCGAGACTAAAATACACCCTCTATAGCCATGTGCAGGATGACGCAAAAGAAATAAAACTTTGGAAAATCGCCAAAATTTGATTATGTTAGTAGCTGTGAATGTTTCCTTGTACTTCTAAGCAATAAAAGGTTGTTATGCTTGAATACTAAGCTAAAAAAAATATCAGAACGTTGTCATGTTCAAAGCCTGCCTTCTTCAAATTGTTCTGCCTGGTCATGTTCAAATTTGCTATACAGCAGTTGCTCCTTTAGCCTGGACTTACTAGCTAGCCAAGATTTGCTTTGTTTTTGAACTGAAATCCACTGATCTCTTTGCACTATCGGAGCATGGGCTTTAAAGAAACGCGGTAGTGGTTGCAGTTGTTGTTCCTACAGCAGCTTTGTTCCTCCCTGTGCCCCTGTGCTCTGTATCCCTTGTATCCCTGTGTCCTGCAAACGTGAGTGGAAAGAAGAAAAGATTCTTTGTTCTCTTTCTCGTTTTCTTTTCACTGAAGCAGCAGCAACAACCTTCATGGATACAGGGACACAGGGACGAACTAACTGCTGCAGGAAACAACAACTTGCCTTTCTTAAAGCCCATGATCGAAGCTTATAAATTCCAAATTTGTCAGATAAAATTTGGACTTTCACCTGGATTTAGCAAAGACAAAGCAAAGGGTTGTTTTGCTTTTAAAGGGAAGACCTCCGATCTCTGAANCAGAAGAGATGTTCTTCGATAAAAGTCAAAGCTCAACAAGGATTTAAACTGACCGAAATTGTTGCACAAGAATCTCGGATCGGATCTTTGAGAGATTCGGCCTAAAGTCCTTGGCTTATCTATTACACGGGCGTCCAAGTTTGTCAACGACAGAGAGAAGTTTGCGCAAGAATCTCAGACCTTTGAAAAGATTTGGCCTAAAACTCTCAGCTTATCGCAAAACGAACATAAATAGGTCGAATAATCTCAATTGTTTAACAGGTGCGGCCTAAAAACTTTGGCTTAGCGCAAACTGGCTTCTTAGTCTCTCAAAGATTAAGAAATTTCTCTTTCGGGTTTTCCCAGATGAAAGGCCTTCGGCTACTAATCCGTGCGAGACTAAAATACACCCTCTATAGCCATGTGCAGGATGACGCAAAAGAAATAAAACTTTGGAAAATCGCCAAAATTTGATTATGTTAGTAGCTGTGAATGTTTCCTTGTACTTCTAAGCAATAAAAGGTTGTTATGCTTGAATACTAAGCTAAAAAAAATATCAGAACGTTGTCATGTTCAAAGCCTGCCTTCTTCAAATTGTTCTGCCTGGTCATGTTCAAATTTGCTATACAGCAGTTGCTCCTTTAGCCTGGACTTACTAGCTAGCCAAGATTTGCTTTGTTTTTGAACTGAAATCCACTGATCTCTTTGCACTATCGGAGCATGGGCTTTAAAGAAACGCGGTAGTGGTTGCAGTTGTTGTTCCTACAGCAGCTTTGTTCCTCCCTGTGCCCCTGTGCTCTGTATCCCTTGTATCCCTGTGTCCTGCAAACGTGAGTGGAAAGAAGAAAAGATTCTTTGTTCTCTTTCTCGTTTTCTTTTCACTGAAGCAGCAGCAACAACCTTCATGGATACAGGGACACAGGGACGAACTAACTGCTGCAGGAAACAACAACTTGCCTTTCTTAAAGCCCATGATCGAAGCTTATAAATTCCAAATTTGTCAGATAAAATTTGGACTTTCACCTGGATTTAGCAAAGACAAAGCAAAGGGTTGTTTTGCTTTTAAAGGGAAGACCTCCGATCTCTGAACGCCAACAGATCGGAGCTTTCTCGTATTCAAAGCCGGTCTTAGACGAAACACCACGCAAAGACAAATCTACTGAAAGCGGATAAAAATTCAGCTTATGGAATTCCAAAATCTGTTCGTTTGCATATTCTTGTGTTTTCTGTGCCGCTTGACGCAAAACTATTTTATGAATAGAGAATTGGTTTAGGGGAGCAGCAATTTCTAAATAAAAGGGTGTGTTCTTAAGCTGAAACTTTAAATGTCGGTTGAATAGGCTTATGTAGAGTAGTAACATTGGATTAACTAAAATCTTAGCAGAAACACTTTCTAAATCATGCATAAAGCTAAATGCTGGCCGGGTTTACGATCTAGTGAAGCTGTTTTGGTTGATTGAATTTCAATAAGATATTTCAATGACGGAGAAAATTTGTACATTCAGGTGTTTTGGCCCATTTGCTGAGCACTCGCTTTTACCAAGAAAGTTGTAGGTTCAAAAAAACATTCTTGAAAAAACTCATTGTCACAACAGTTTGTATAACGTCTTAAAAAGATAAATAAACTTTGATCTACAGATCTCAAGCAAAATCCCGTGGGACCGTGGGACACACTTAATGCTCTTTGAGTTGTTCTCATGAGCATTGATGTTACGAACTTCAAAACAATTGTTTCAAAGTTGCCTTCATTCGGTGCTTCAAAATCACAGTGTTACCACTTACGTTCAAAACGGAAAGCCCGGCTTACTTTAAAGACAAAAGACCCAGCCAATATATGGCAGTCTGTAGGCACCTTCAGATATTTAGCTTTTCAGTTCCTTCCCCAGGATTGTGTATACATTATAACAATGGCACCTCTGCTTTGATTGACACACCACAATGACGCGATTATGGATTTGCAAACAATGAGGTTTCTACGGCGATTAGTCAAACCGCAAAAGTATATAAACAAGACATAGGATGTTTTGAACCTTGAAACGTTGGTGGGTGGCTTACCCACTTGAGTAACAAGCGAAAGGGGGCTATCAAGAGAAGACATGCATATACATATCGGACGAAGAAGGATACATCTATAATCTGCAGCCAGAACGTTTCGTAATTATTTCTGAAACTGAGCATCAAACTGAATCAAGGGTAAACGAATTGTTCTCCATTGATTATTGAACAGTATGAAAATAAGTGGCGCATGGCTTTCTTTTTGTTCTGTTTTTAGACCAGATCTTCGTTCAGTAACTTTAAATGTCTGAATCACAAATAAAAAAATTAACACGAGAATTGCATTGCCTACCCTACAGATACGTAGGACCAATACCTAGGACTATATACCTGCTCTATTAGATACCTCAAAGTATATCGGGTGTCCCAAAAAAGTACTCCTGTTTGAAAATCACCAAAATTTGATTACATGACCGATCTTCAAATTTCTTTTCTTGCATGTAGATCAAAGCCCAAATTATTTTCTCAGGTGTAGCTGATCTTGTGAATTGGTTGTAAAATTAGCAAATTTAGCTCTTTTTAGGGTTGCCTTGTTTTGAAGCATACTGCAAAAAGCATTGATGATTGCCAGATTAATTTCTTTTTGTATATTAAGCTTCTAGTTAGGTCATAAATGTCAGAAAGAAACGCAAAATATCATTGTAGACTTGAAGGATATTGAAAAATGTCAACATAATGGCTGTTAGGCAAGATTTACAATGTTGCTTAAAGAGTATAGCTCAGAATAAAGGTTTTCAACCAGTCATTTTATACACTTCAAGTAGTGAAAACAAACATTTTATCATCTTTAAATATATTTGGATCATTGACAAAAAAGATAAAAAAGAAAATTTTATGATAGGTTTGATAATCGAGTTTTGATGATTTTTTGAACGGGAGTACTTTTTTTTGGGACACCCGGTAGAATTTAATGAGATAATAAATGAACAAATTAGTATCAGATTGATGAATTATCATTTTAATTAAATTTCTATAAATGACATCTTTCAAGGTACGTTTTTAAATTATAGGTGGGAGCGGTTTCTCAAGTCCTTTGCGATTAACAGGGAGGTAGTGTGCAAAGATGTATAAAAATCTCGAAAGTAATTCATTTTTTGATGAATAGGCTAGGACGCACCTTCATTAGGCGTGTCGGAACGGACCTTCAAAGGAAATATGCCCTACAGGCGATCTTCCAAAGGGTCAAGAGTTATAATTTCATTCAAACTTGATTGCAAATCCATTCTTCCTAAAAATTCTGATAACAAGGCTTTAATCTTCGAAGAGTTTCAAAATGTCTAGTTTTTTAAATTTCAGACTAAGATTAGATGCAATTGGCCGACAAAATTTGATGTAATTAAAAACTTGATACAAGTTACTGAACACCCACTTATATGCAAACGATTCTTTATCTCTACTTTTCATTTGGCAGAAGATGCCGCTCACGTAGATTTGATTTGTTGCCGTGCTTCACAATCTATTAATTTTTAAAAAGGATACATTTTATCGATAAATGTAACTGATTTCAATCTCAAATCCTTTGAAACTTTGCCGTTGTTTGAACAAGGAAGATTTCAAGAATTTTTTACCTTAATTAGAAGCGAAGCAAATCATCTGCTTCTTGACTTCTAAATCTTCTAGCAAAGAAAAAATGATTGTTTTCTGGGCTCTTTTCTCCAGAGCTTATTAAGGTAGGCGTTGAGTCTTCAAAACGATGGGTGTTATGGGCATTACTTCTTTCTCTGGACAGAATTGCTTGAAAGGAAATTTAGGTAATTTACGGTAATTCCAGAGTGCGGATTTTTTATAACATTATTATTTTGAGATTACAGCGTTTGTTCGTTATATTGAAAGAAATATGAAAGGATTTGTCTAAAGCTTTGAAAAACATTGAACGTACCATAACGTCTACATTAATTGAAGGAAAATAGTAGAATTCTCAAGAAAACCTTAGTTTACGAACCTCTACAATATGTTTTTAAGCACAAGTCTGTAGCTTTCCTAGTTTACGATTCAACGATTTGAGGATATTACAACTTCAAAACTAGCAGAAATACAAAACACGCTGTGATTCTGCATATAACAATGATGTTAAAAATCTTCATTCTGGAAATACGGTAAACTACATAAAGTTACTTTCAAGCCATTCAATCCAAAGAAAAAAAGAACTACCCATTACCCATTTACACCCGTCTTTGAAAGATTTCATGCTCACAAGACAGAAAGGAAAACTCAAAGNCAACGTCTACATTAATTGAAGGAAAATAGTAGAATTCTCAAGAAAACCTTAGTTTACGAACCTCTACAATATGGTTTTAAGCACAAGTCTGTAGCTTTCCTAGTTTACGATTCAACGATTTGAAGATATTACAACTTCAAAACTAGCAGAAATACAAAACACGCTGTGATTCTGCATATAACAATGATGTTAAAAATCTGCATTCTGGAAATACGGTAAACTACATAAAGTTTAGCCTGTGTGCAGACTATACGATTCCACTGCGAAGGAGTGCCAACGAGGAGATCAAAGATCCTAGTTGGCACTCCTTCGCAGTGGAAAAGTATAGTCTGCACGCAGGCTACATAAAGTTACTTTCAAGCCATTCAATCCAAAGAGAAAAACGTACTACCCATTACCCATTTACACCCGTCTTTGAAAGATTCCATGCCTATCTGGAGCTCACAAGACAGAAAGGAAAACTCAAAGCATTCATACACTGCATCGATGAGCTGAACTTGCACTGTTATCTCTGTGTCGTCCAACTAAGGCAGATTAACAGCATAGGGCTCAAATCTTTCAAATCTTAAAAAAGGTGGGTGTAAAATTCTATTACATTTTTCTTTGAATTGAATGGCTTGAAAGTAAGTTAGGGTACTTTGCTGTAAATCTGTGGTGGACATTTTTTGATATGTTGATTATTTTCAAAATTGCGGCATTTTTATTTTTCTTGAAAGAATTCAAGGAAAATTTTGATAAAACTAAAATCATCGTAAATCCTAAACAATAGAGGAAAACTTATACAATCTTCAAGAAAACCATAGTTTACGAAGGTCTACAATATGGTGGCAAGCAGAAATCTGTCGCTCTTCTGGTTTAGGATTTAGAATCCTGATGGCGTCACAGCCTCAAATATAATAAATGCTGCCATTTTGAAAATAGTCAAGATATCAAAACTTTCCACGACAGATTTACAGCAAATTACCCTAAGTTCCTTCCAAGCCACTTAATTTAAAGAAAAATGTAATTGAATTTTACACCCACCTTTTTAAAGATGTGAGCCCTATGTTCAGATTAACGATAGCATCAGTTGATTTTGGTTGACACACCATTTCAAAGCGATTAGCGATCGCAGACCAAGGGAATTCAACGGCTGAATGGTCAAGTCGCAAATGTAAACAAAGGAGGCCGCAAAAGACAGCTTGAACCCAGGATGGCTAACTAACAGCATAGGTCCCAAATCTTTAACAAACTTTAAAAAGGTCGGTGTAAAATTCTATGACCAATTTCTTTGAATTGAATGGCTTGAAGGAAACTTTAGCTACGTTGCTATAATTCTACCGTTGGACTTTTCTGACATCGTGAATATTTTTCGAAATTGCAGCGTCTTTTATAATGTCAACTCTTTTGAGGATGTAACATCATCAAAGTTTTAAATCATAAACCAGAAGAGTGCAAGACTTGTGCTTGATACCGTATTGAGGACATTGACAAACTATGGTTTTCTTGAACATTATTCCATGTTTCCTCAAAAAGTTTAGAAATTACGATGTTTTTAAGTTCTTTAAAAACTTTTCTAAAATTCTTAAAAATGAAGAAAACCCTCTAATTTTGAAAATACTGAAGCTTTCTGAAAATTAAAACGGTAGAACTAGAACAAAGTAGCTGGAGTTTTTTTCAAGCCAAAAAAATAAAAAAAAAATAGGTCATTTGAAAATTTACACCGATTTTCAAAGATTTGGTGCATATGGTCTAACTAACTCGTTGTGCAAGCGAAAAAGGGTTGTTAAGGGAGAGTATGAATTTATATTGAAAGAAGACGGATAGATCCAAACACCTGCTACCCCAATTTTATTTATCTCATTCAGAAGCTAAGCAATGGGCAATGCAATTCTCGTAAAGTTTTGCTTGTAATTCAAAAATTTAATGCTCAACCTCTGAATGAGATAAATAGGATCAGGAAAGCAGATGTTTAGATCTATCCTTCTACTTTTCGATATAAATTCATGCCTTCTCTTAAAGGGAATATGCAATGGTAAATAGGCGTGTCTATATTCAGAACAAAGAAAAAACTCAGACACAGCATTGTTTCTTTCGCTATCCATTGTTCACGGCGCGTGTGCAACTTCGATTTGAATGGGATATTTTTAGATTATTTTGCTCTTTGCAAATGAAAGCTTTTAACCTTGCACAACACGATAGCTAGCCATCACGGTTTCAGAAAGTCTTTTGCGGTCTCCTTTGTTTACGTTTATCATTCAGTAGTTGAATCCCTTCGTCTGCAATCGCTAATAACTTTGAAATGGTGTGTCAATCAAAAGCAAATGATTCTATTGTTACAAAATATGCCCTTGTTGTGTCGTCAAAACGAGGACGCTATTCATATTATCACCACATCAACCACTGATCAGTGACATCAACACTGATGCGACCATAGGAGGTTAAATAACCATTATGGAAATCGAGATAAAATATACGGAATTGAGAATATTTTTGGGGGCATTGAAAATTTTGGCACTTTTATTTTCAGACCCCAGAATCAATTCCTCTTAAAATTTAAGACCCCAATAAATAAGCTTTAAACTAGTCGGACCCCTTGTCATTTGCATCCACCCCTGTCCCTGTAATAATCTGGAGAACAGCCATCCCTCTAGACTGATGATATGAGTCAAAGTTTTGCTCCATTGAATTGAATTGTTATTTATTGTTATAGTCATTCCGCTAAAACGGAATGAGTATTGTGGGGTATCGTTAGGGGGGAATGGAGCGAAAACAAGGACTCATGTAATAAGTCTACCATCCCTCGTGCATTTTACTCATTCTACTCATGTCGTTGCAGCAAATTTTGCAAAACGCACTAGCGTTCGTAGGGTAGAGATAAGCAGGGCTTGTTTACTCCTGCAAGCGGCAGTGTTACAAAAAGGAATTTCAAACGTGACTTGAGTAAAGCAGCGAGAAGCCAGAATACGCTGCTACCGGCATGTAAGAGCTTTGTCTCTAAACAGTGCCTATCTTCTAATAGTTTTTGTTTTCCGGGCAGATATCGTTATTAATGTCTAATAGTAAAGGAAGGACAGCAATCTTCTGACTGATTGATTGTTGGCCCTTCTTCCGCTAACCGTGTAACAGAGGCCGGTATCTGTTGAGTTCCCCGTTCATGGGTAGATTTCGTATACCGATCGTGCAAAGGAAAAAGTATTAAGCCAGGGCCTATTTTAAGAAGTACTGTTGACTTGCCCAAGTATTTTCTTGTAATTTTGCAGCTTTTCTGGACATTGGGAATTCGAGCTTTTCTAGACCCTCTGTCATGGACAAATCCCCCCATCCCCCTTAGAAGAATTAAAGTTCCCTTAGAAGAATAAAGCAAGTCCAGAAATGCTGAAAATTCCACCTGACAGACATTTTCATAGGTGAAGATTCAGGTCCCCTATCATTGTTTAACCTAGACTTACTACCTACGGGTTGCCTCAAGAAAATTTTCCCCATTTGTACGGCTGCTGTGAGGGAGATGTAACTTCTATTGTCCCGTTTTTGATACAGTTGCATAGAATAAGCTTCAACTTAGAGTTTGAGACCTTGTTTGAGTCAATCTCAAGTAGACATTGCAAGAGAGTATTGTAGCGTTATTAATTTTTCAACATTTGAAAAAGGTTAATTGTGTTGCTTACATGTAATGTGTCCATATATAAGGCCAGCGTATACCCAGCCTGTCAGCATCCATCAAATTCTCAGCAAATGATTGGTTGCTATTCAAACTGATCACATGAATAGAGAAAATTGCTGTAATGCATGATTGAAAAAAATGTTTAATTGATCACATGCCTTGCTCTGGGAGGCCTACTTGTATGGACTGGACACATTACCTTTAAAATCACAGAAGACTTGAAATACCTTGTTTTCGTATTACTGGTTTTCCTTTCCAAATTGCATTCCATTCCAATCCAAACCGTACTGCCTACAGGCCTAGGCCAGGCCACCAGTCCATTCCCAAAAAAGCATGGTCAGGTTTGAATTTCTGTTGTTTTGGGAATGGACTGGCGGCCTGGCCTAGGCCGTACGGTTGGGATTGGATTGGAATGCAATTTGGAAAGGAAATACAGCATTACAAAAACAAGGTATTTAAAGTCTTCTGTGATTTTAATCAACACAATGATACTCATTACCTGTGGCTTACCATCATGTAAGCCACAGGTAATGAGTATCATAAACTCCATAAACTAAGGCTTTCTTGTAAATTATTCCATATTTCCTCAAAAGGTTGAGAAATTGCGATAGTTTAAATTTTTTTTCAAAACGTTACTTGAATTCTTGAAAAAGTATATCAAAAGAAGAAAACCCTGTAATTCTGAAAATGTTGAAGATTTCCGACAAGTCCAACGGTAGAATTATAACAGAGTAGCTTAAGTTCCTTTAAAGCCATTCTGTTCAAAGAATAAAGTAATACCCTGTTGCACTAGCCTTTTTGAAGATTTGATGCTTATGCTGTCGATTTTCTGTTCTTCTCCTCTGTCCGATGCTCACTTACATTCTGGAAGATTTCTTACGAATTCCTCAAGTGGAAATCGGTCATTAGGCTTCGTAGAACTCTACCGTTTTGAGAAGGTTTGCCGCCCTTCGTCTGTTTGCCAAATGGATTTCGGTAAAACGCAGCTTTCTTACATTTTCCCACACACACCTCAAAAGAGCTATTAGCGATTCTTGAGATATTCTTATGAAAGCTTCAATCATAAACGCACATTATCGTGATTTTCAGATTCCTCCAATCTCCCCCCGGCATCCCTCCATCCTCCACCCCCCACCCCCCCGCATTTACAAACCTTAATATAACACCATGTCAGTGACAACCTCGTCCCCATAGCCCAAAAGGAGGCTGTTGACATCCAGCATGGCAGCCTTTTTGGGTATTGACGTCAGTATTGACGTAGGAAACTGGCCCTCGGAACCAGGTTGTGTCAGTGAAAGTTATGGGCAATCAAGCAAGGGGGGTTCGGCCAAATTTCGGATAGGGGTGTAACACCCACATTGTCAAAAGGGCACTGTTAGCTGGACCAACTCTTTCAGAAAAACGGCACCTGTGCCTGGACTAATTTTTGAGACAATTAAATCGTGTTCCACCATATTTCGTAGCCCGGGGGGCCACTCCTATACTTTTCTATAGTATCATGCTCGTACAAAGGTGCAACATATGCACCCTAAACGCTGACCTTTTTTAGCAAAATACATACCCTAATCGCTGAAAATTTTCTTGAGAACATACCCTTTCCTGTGTCACATTGAATTTGTCAAGTTTAGGTACCCTAATCGCGGACAAGNCACGGAATTTCTGTCGAAACGGTGATTTTGCAGCTTTAGGTAGACTCAATACGTAGTCCCAGTTATCGCAACAACAACAACACTTTTTTACATTTTTAATTGAATTGAATTTACCAAGATTTTATACTCCTCCGCAGTGGCGTACTTCGTGCATTAAAAAAGGAATAGAAGGAAAACAATGGGACGAGTGGAGTGTGTCTAGTTTTTAGGTAGGCCATATCACACAGAATTTTCAGTATAGGCTTGGGACCGTAATTTAGCCATTGTCACGAGGCTAAATTGATAGCAAATTTGATTTGAAATTTGTTTTTGATAGAAAATTGCTACGATTTTAAGCTTTTTTGAAGGATTTTGAGATGAAGCATTTTGATAAGATCGCTTGTAACTTCAGAACGATACGACCAATTTTGACAAACTAAATTTTCTTATCTAAATTGACATGTTTTACACAGGTATATCAGTTCATACCTAGTAATCTGTTAAATGGTTTGAAAACTACATGCTTGCAAACATCTAAACATTTTTCTGATTCACGCGGATATTTTTTGCGTTCTTCTTATTTATCTCTAACATATCAAATGCATTTTCTGGGAAGCTAGAGAGGTTTAGAGTCATCAATAAAACTGAATAAAATACCCTTTTTGATTGAATGTATTTTCACCTAAAATTGTTGGAAAAGTTTTGACAACTCAGATATTACAATTCGAAAAATTTGTTTCACAGTGAATGTAAATGTATAGAATCTAAACATGGGTGCTGTTTATATCAAATCTTATCTATATAAAATGTTGTCATATAAAACGTTTATCTAAATAGTCAACAAGATCATAAAAATATATTGTCTCTGCATTTAGGGCATTAACAATATAAGATACACATAAGAAACTTTGGTAGCATAATGGCCCAAGAATTTAAGAAACTGCCTACCAACCTTGGACCTTAGTTTTCTATAAAAAAAATGAGTGTATTGCCTAGGTGGGATAACTCGTTTGCCATATAAACAATCAGCTGATATCACAGTAGAAAGCAAAAGCTTGAGATATATCGGCTAACTGAGTTATCCTGCCTAGCCGATATATCAGTCTCCATACAAACACATCATTACTGCAACAATTTTTCTGATGTTTGCACATCATTCATAGCTGTTTCTGCCAAATCGTTGCCTTCTGCATCATCTCTGTCTTCTTTTAGTTGAAGTTTTCCGTGTTTCCTCCTCTCAATAATATGCAGTATCAAAAATACTGTCCACACTGCACAGATTATGGCATATCCCTTGAACAGTTTTCTTCCTCCAAAATGCTTATATATTATTCCTCCAACTAAACATGAAACTGCACCAGCTATACCAAAGAAGACGCCATTCATCAAACCAAGTAATGTTGCTTTCATTCCCTTAGGGGCAAGAGATGCTGTGTGCTGTACAATTGCAGACCAAAACAATGCAAAGCAGATACTGTGAAGGAGCTGTAGCAGGAGAACATACCAAGCATTGTGTAAAACTGAAAAGCCAGCAAATCTTATTGCATATGCAGCAAATGCAAGCGTCATAGCAGGTAGGTTACCATGTATGCATTTTATCAAGTAATGTGTGAATGGGAACATCAATCCTTCAGATAAGCAAGCAACTAAGATACTAAGACCCATGACAATTTTTGATCCATTTATCTCTTCAATGAATAAGAACATGAATGAATACAGCATTCTGTCAGCAACACCCATAACCAAAAGTGTCATGAAGAAAAACATCACATTAAATTTCTTGAAAATTTTCATCAAATCCTTGAGGAACTCAATCTTCGTTCTCTGTTGTTCATCTGTTGTTTCATGGCGAAAATCCAATTTCAAGAAGCAGCACGAAACAAATAAGCAAATTTGACTGCCAAGGAAAATATAAAACATGGTAAAGTAGCTAGGGCTCTTTTTGCCAGAAAGTTCAAGTCCAACACCAGATGCAAGTGCTGCTAATCCAAAGCCAATTGCACCCCAAAGCCTTTGCTTTCCAAAATTAGATTTCTCAGACTTTGCGACTTCAATAACTGATTTATCAATGAGTACAAGAATGCCCCCATCAAATGTTCCTATCAATATAAATAATATGAGCATTGCGAGGAACAGTCTATCAGTATTTTGTTGTGCACATCTTTCAGTTTTACTACCCTTTTTAGCTGCATTCTTTGTGAGTGGAGATGTCATCAATGAATCTTTGTTGCCCAATGCTGGAGTTGATGTTGAGGCATATTTAGCTACTTTCGTGTTCATAAACAAGGTTGATGTGCTATTTGAGTTGGCGAGAGGTCTGGTAAATGTCTTTGTCTCATTCGTTAGAGTCAATGGAGTTGGGGACATCATTGTCGAAAAAGTGGGCCTAATTGTTGTTGCAAAATTATTCGAGCCGTTGAACACACCCTGGCAGCTAACACCAGCGTTATTTTTTATCACAAGCGGCATCCACGGTGCTGCAAAGGCTAAAATAGTTGCTAAAACTATTTGGAAAAGCAAAATTAACCTGTATCTCCGAGTAATATCGCCTAGGCAACCCCAAATAGGTGAGCTCACGAACTGTGCGAACAACCTTCCAGCAAATATGTAGCCAAATTGCTCAGCATTGAGACCATAAGATCCCAAGAAAACTGCAATGTAAGGAGTAATACTTGAAACCGAAAAGAAGAAAAAGAAATAAGACGCCTTTAGAGGCAATAAAACCTTGTTTATTGCTGGAACTTTCATGTTGATTTGATATGTTGATCAAGTTTGTTTAGTCTGTTTGCAGCAGCATATTTGCAGCCTTGTTTTCTTGAAAGCGGAACTAAAAGGCCGATGAAAAATGATCACGTGACCATCACATGATTACAGTAGTTGCACGAAAATTGGAAAAGAGGCTGGGAATAAATTGCGAAAAATATTTGAAAACGCTGTTTTATTTTTATTTATTTTCCAATTAAAATTCGCTTCCACGGTGGCGGCGCCACGGGGGGGGGAGGGGGTGGGTGGGGGGACAGTCCTCCCCACTTCTCTCCAAAGTCGGTTTTCCAATTCGTCCAAATCCGTAGAGAAATTGTCGAAGGAGGGGTGAGGTACGTGAGGTAGTCAGATCCCGAATTTTGAGGACAAATAAGGGCTTTTCTTAGCACTAAAAAGGGCGTTTCCTAAGGATAAAAAGGGCGTAGTCCTGAAGATTTTCCCGGGGGCTTCGCCCCCGCACCCCCATTACAGTTTGTCCCAGCCACTGCACTTCCAATATGAGGTATGGCAGCAATACAATAGAACAATAATTAAATAACAAACAGTAACATCATTTGTATTAGTTAAAATATTCTTAATAGCATTTTAAGCCAATCTAAAAGGAGTGGCTGTAAAAGTTGTCACTATTTCGATCTCGACTGTCTCTGCGTTCCCGTTTGCTCCCCTTGCCCTACCTGTCGCTACTCCTCATAAGTTGGATAAAATGCAAATTACTAGGGAGTGACTCTACTTCTGAACGTGTTCTTGAATTTTCGCAAAACTTTCAAAGGTGATTGAAGCTTGAAAAGTTGCTCTTGAACTTTTGGTAATACAAGTATTTTTGCATAAGAAATTAAGAATTTGAACCAGTATTGAAAGTTTCTTAAAATTATCAGATTTTCAGTAATCAGAGTTTCTTACGAGTTTCTTAAAAGTTTTAAATCGATCTTCATGTTTACTACCTGTGCCCTTGTGAACATTTCAAAGCAAAGTTTTTTGAAGCCTTTCCAATGTTTAGGCAATACTCAAGTACGTTTCGAGTAATATGATACAGGACACAAGCGAAAATAAAGTACAAATATTCCAAGAACTTCTTTTATTAAAATGACTAGGTTCACAAGTTATATTTTCCCAGTACTGGAGCTTCTTAATTTTTTGGCGATCTGAGACTTGAGTTTCTTATAAGGGCCTATAAGCCGTTTCTTATAAANCTAACTAACGCGAAATACAAGAAACAAGGACTTTAGGTACAATTTTAATTTCGTATTTTTGATACTTCTTTTATAAATTTGGATAAGGCATATATCACTGGCTTGCTCTTATCAGGAACGCCGGAGAGGGGGCGCAGGGGGGGGGGAAAAGCGCCAGTCCTGCCTTTTTCTTGCAGGGGCAACAGAGGCAAAAGTGACTTTTTAATAAAAAAATAGTATTCTTCAACAACGTTAAATTAAATACGATATAACGAAAATCATGATTTTAACCCTAATGTCAAATTTTTGTTATTACTTGCATTAGTCATCCCCATTATCTTAAAAGAACATCATTGGTATTAGTTAAAATATTCTTAATAGCATTTTAAGCCAATCTAAAAGGAGTGGCTGTAAAAGTTGTCACTATTTCGATCTCGACTGTCTCTGCGTTCCCGTTTGCTCCTGTTGTGATACAGGGTCTCCCATTGATAGAAAGACAATGAAACATTCCAATCATATCACAACACTCCCCTTGCCCTACCATCGCTCTGGTGTCGCTACTCCTCATAAGTTGGATAAAATGCAAATTACTAGGGAGTGACTCTACTTCTGAACGTGTTCTTGAATTTTCGCAAAACTTTCAAAGGTGATTGAAGCTTGAAAAGTTGCTCTTGAAATTTAAACTTAAAATGACTAGTTTCATAAGTTATATTTTCCCAGTACTGGGGCTTCTTAATTTTTTGGCGATCTGAGACTTGAGTTTCTTATAAGGGCCTATAAGCCGTTTCTTATAAAAAAATTCGCGTACTTGCCAATGAAGTTGTCGCAGATGATCATGAGATGAGATCCACAAAACAGTCACATTATGCAAGCCATCCCATTCACAGAGCTGCAACAGTCCTTGACCTTCATCAAAACCAGAATTTCAAGGTTCCAACTTTCCTCATTTTAACATTTTGTAAACAATAATGCAAAATTGGCTATTATATATCAAGCATAAGCATTTAAGCATACATAAATTGCAAAACGAAAAACCCAGGGGGGTACTCCCAAACTTTCAATACGGTGGGGGGGGGAGGTCCATGCCAGTATTTATTTGCTGACCCCTAAATATAGAGTCTAATGTTTTGGAGACCCCAAATATTGTTATTTATTTTTTATTCTGCGTCATGGAGACCCCAAATATGGTAATTTATTGCATTATATAGTAGCGGATGAACACTAAAGTACGGGGCATACGAATGTTTGAATCTGTCACTGTAATGAATTGTGCCAAATTTCACGATTCTCCCTTTTTCAGATTCATGGACCCCAAATATTGAATTATGTTTATGTTGCTGTTCACAGACCCCAAATATTGATTTAATTTAAGATTTCAGACCCTAAATATTGGCACAGACCCCCCCGTATTAAAAATTAGGGAGTACCCCCCTGGGAGGAAAAAACGAATATTCATTAGAAGTGAAGAATGCACAACCTTGATTCATCAGTACCATTTTTATAACCTTGACATGGCAATGTTTAAGCAATTTTTGTTAAACTATTATCCCTAAAACGGGCGTTTCCCTCATTTTCCGGGAGTCTGAAGGGCGTGGTCACGGAAAATTTTCTTGGGGGCTCCGCCCCCAACCCCTCTCTTAGGGCCCCATTCCATAAATCACTCCAGGGCCCGAGCTGGCTCTCGACGGCCCTGGAAGCCAAAGAGCAGCCAAACAAGACGGGGAAAAGCCGCTTATGTGCTACCGGGTGCCCCAAAAAAATTACTCACGTTTGTTTGAATGTAGCGCCATATTGAAAAGCGACAGGAATTCGTGGCATCGACTGGACGACTGTCACAGTTCACAAAGGCTAACTTAGATGTCAATAGTTTGATTTTCACTGCAGGTTGAAAATTGTTGGAGTTGTGAGTTCCGAAACGCGAAGACTATCGTCAAAACTGAAACAGTAGGCCTAAATGTTATGAAGGAGTCAAGCACAGGTCGTCCAAAGTTTTAAAAGGTTTCAATAGCAACGCATTATTTGAATATTATTTGCTTTCAAAAGAATCATAGTGCGTTGCTATTGAAACCTTTTAAAACTTTGGACGACCTGTGCTTGACTCCTTCATAACATTTAGGCCTACTGTTTTAGTCTTGACGATGGTCTTTGCGTTTCGGAACTCATAACTCCAACAATTTTCAACCTACGGTGAAAATCAAACTATTGACATCCAAGTTAGCCTTTGTGAACTGAGACAGTCGATACCACGAATTCCTGTCACTTTTCAATATGGCGCTACATTCAAACAAACGCGAGTACTTTTTTTGGGACACCCGCTAGAACACCAAATTCTCTAACGTGATGCCTCTGCCCCTTTGGCATTACTTCATAATACTTGCTTAGCATTTAAAGCCTTCTACTGAAAAGTTTAGTCGACAAACAGCGTCAGCTTATTAATTTGTTCATCCAAGTTCTCTATTTAAGGTAGTGTCCAAGCAGCACCTTATTGAGCTATTGACGAAATGAACCATGAAATGTGAGGCTCTGATGGGGTTTTCGGAAGCACGGGAGCAAGACCTAAAAAGGGCGGGGAGCAAGGGAGAAAGACTATAAAAATACGGGAAATAGTGAGCAGGGACCACACACATTTTTGAGGAAGATGAAAAATCTGGGCATGTTGCTTTTTACAGGGGGGCAGGGGAGCATAGCCTCCAAATCTTTGGCATCTTAAAATGAACATTTCATGCATCTTCCGTTTGATTTAATGGCTTGAAAGGAACTTCAAGTACTTTGCTATATTCCTATATGTTAGAATTTCTGATATCTTGATTATTTTCAGAATTACAGCGTCTTCTTTGCTTGGGCCAGTTTTGAAAATGTGACATCATCAAATTGCTAAATCGTAAACTAGAAAAGCTACAGATTTCTGTTTGCAGCCATATTATAGACCTTCATAAACTATGGTTTTCTTGAAGATTGTACCGTTTTTCGTTTTTCGTATTTTAATGTAGGATCTACGATTATTTTAATTTTGTTCAAAACTTCTCACGAGTTCTGTCAATAAAAAGAAAACCGCTGTTATTCTGAAAATAATCAAGATATTAGAAAGGCTACATATAGGATTATAGCAACGTACCTGAAGTTCCTTTCAAGCCATAAAATCAAACGAAAGAAGCATTAACCATCCGTGCAATGTTTTTTTCAAGATTTGGAGGCCATGCTGAGCAGGGGAGCAACGACACCCCCTTATCAAAGCCTCAAAGGGGGCTTGGACACAAACCCCCATTTTACTCCATTGAGAAACAACATCGTCTATATACCAACAATAAATCAAATCGTCCTACGTCAAAACTCTATATTACCCAAATCCTACACGACTAACTACTGACTCTTTATGTAAATAGCTACAAATTTAAATTCGAAATAAGTTCTAATAGATACATTGATTACAATTATGAAAATCGGTGACTCGTCTTGGAGAGTTTATGTAATGCCTCGAAAAAGACAACCTTTGCTACGTCTCCAAAATACAGACCATGTAATATATCAGAATACACAGACGATGTGTAATACCACAGAAAATACAGACTATGTGTAATATCCCGCAAAACACAGAATATATGTAACACCTTTGAAAACATCGACAAAGGCGAATAACTTGCAGTCAATGACATTTAAGCGATAAATTGTTCATTTTCTACACAACTTTATAAAATACAAGAAATACTAGTGCGTCTGTAGTTGATTAGGTTTATTACATCAAGGGGAGAGTGGGGCTTGTTGTCACAGGGGTAAGTTGTCACACTCTCATTTTCAATTGAATGCTTTGATTGTTTTGATTTTTGCTAATACATTTGAAAGAAGTACATCACAACCTCCCAGAAAACATCATCGGCAAAGTTTTCCTCGGTTTGTGTTTGCACTCCATTTGTGACTGTCACAACTTACCCCAGCGACCCAGCCTCAAATCGTGACTTTGAGAACTCCTCCATTTCTCTCTCAATTTCAGAGAAGCTAGGCTGAGGTGAAGCAATATAGTCCCAAAATATATTCATTATAGGCTACCATACGACTTTACTATAGGCGAGCTAAAGCACTCAAATCGTGATTTTGAAACTTCCTCCATTTCTCTCTCCAATTCAGAGAAATTACGCCGATATGAGGCTCTATACTGCTAAAATATATTCATTGCAGACTACTCTACGACTTTCTTACAGCAGGCAAACCACATGGTCTCAAATCATGATTTTGAAACTTCTCCCATTTCTCTCTCAACTTCAGAGAAGCTAGGCCGATGTGACGCATCATATTCCCAGCATCTGTTCATGATATCATAAACTTTCAATGGTGTTCCATGTGGCATGGGCATCCGATACCCTTTCTCCACCATTTCCCTTGTACGCTAAAGAAAATGAAAATAAACTTGCAGTATTGTTAATGAGCATAAGAGTTCAGTTTCAAAGCAGTTAAACCAGCTTTATCTAGCCCAGGTTAAATTTCAACCAATCAAATGCATTCGATTTGTTGGATCGACCAATTAGAACGCAGCAATCAATAACCTGGTTTATTTTAAGCACAAAAGTTCAGTTTCAAGTGACATTTTTTATACCCATTCACACAAGTAAAACCAGCTTAAACTAAACCAGGTTATCGAATATTGCATTCTAATTGGTCAATCCAACAAATCGAATGCATTTGATTGGTTGAAATTTAACCTGGTTTAGATACAGCTGGTTTAACTGTATCAGTGTGAATGCGGTATTAGTCTATCTATCTATTTATCTATCTATTTATCTATGGTATTTACCAAAGGCAATGAGCGGCAGTGTAAAACATTACAGGCTAAAACTGTTGGATAAAAAAGCTTGCAAAAATAATTTTGGGCAAAGATTTTGAGACGTTTTGCTGGTGGAATTTGGTAAAATATTTACGAAATATTTCACGAAAGGATGGAAACTTTATGCCGAGAACTTTCAAGCAGAGATACTTCCATCTCTTTTGAAAACACTGAGAATTTTGTTTATCAAATTTAACGAAGCTTACAATTTTGAGACAACTGAACAACTCGGATGGTAAAAGCGCGAGACATTTCAGTTCTTTTTCAAAATGTTATAGTCCAACAATTTTTGGGTTATTAATGTTTTTCGTATCAACATTCACAGAGAGAAAAATTTCAATATCCTGCCTACTGGACGAAGATTTTAGCAACTTGCCAGTGAGGCCCAATACACTCAAATAAAATTCGCAAAATACATTCAAGATATTCGCAAAACCTTCAAAAATTAATGATAGAGGTATATAAATGTTTGCAATACGAAAGTCCCCAAACCCCCGTTAATTTAACAATGATGTGATTTGTGATCTTGTCCGAAACAAGTTGTGAACGAAAAGAAATTTTGTTGTTGTCTGTTTCTTCATATCTTCGTCCGCCCTGTTGCTCACGTCATCGTTGCCAGGTAGCAGCAATTCAATTCAACTTCCGATCAGGTAATGAAACTTGGTCCGCTAAAGTGCAGACTATCCTTACCTTGTTATTCCAGCCGGGGTATGGTACATTTCCCATTGAAAATATCTCCCATAATAAAATACCAAAACTCCATACATCTGATTTTGATGTGTATTGGCTGTAGTGCCAGACCTCTGGCGCTGTCCATTTGATTGGGATTTCCTTTGTTGTATTTATCGTATAGATTCCTGGAAGGAAGAACATCGATTAAAAAGGTTAAAGGACATCGATTAAAGGGCATCTCTTGGGCTTTCACGGAACAGTCTGTCCTGACCATCTATAGTTGTTGTGCAAATGGACTATTTTCCCCATTTTTAAGCTCACAATCAGCTAAAATCAAAATCGGCTAAAGGGTAACCGTACCATATCCCTTAATGACTTGTGACCTATAACCTTTAATCCCAAAATAATCTATGACATTTGACCTCTCACCTTCATCATCCTCCTCCCTTGACATTCCAAAATCAGATATCTTCGCAATGTAATTCTCCCCGACAAGGACATTTCGTGCTGCCAAGTCTCTGTGTATAGTACTCCTTGATTCCAAATAGGCCATTCCCCTAGCTGCATCGTTCCCCAACTGCAGTAATTCTTTCATGCCAAGGGTGATCCCCCTCTTCTTCAGGAAGTTCGAAAGGTCACCGTAAGGCATAAGTTCCATCACTGGAGTGGAGAAAACAAGGTAGTATAGTTTTTGTACCAGCAAATTTTTCGTTATTCCAAAAGCTCTGTATCGAAAGTTCGATCACAATATGAAATAATATTAAGGCAATTGATAGGCGTTTTATTTAAGTTATAATCTGGATGAGAGGTCACGTGACTTAATCCATTTGCACTAAAAAATCAAAGTTGGGGTAGATGAAGCCATGACAAAACATAGCGTCTCACTGGGATTTTGAAAGTAGCAATTAACTATCGAAATAAATTAGTTCTAAAAGCTTGGACGCTGTTCAAATCATTCAAAAACTTCAGGGGGTACATAGGAAGGTTGACTTCAAAGATGCGACGAATAGCTTACAACTGTTAGAGTTTGTGGCGCTATTCACAGATTATCATTGCAAAGGCAAGTTTCTCACAGCTTTTTACAAGAATATCGTTGCAAAGGCAAATTTCTCACAGCTTTTTCGCGAGGGAGAATAAAAAGAGCAATTTTATGCAACACTTCGCAAATTTCCTACAGAAACCTAAGAAAGTTTCTGCAGATTTACCTAAAAACAAGATGGCGTATAGTTTTTCGACGCTGCTGTGACGTCATGCAGTCTGGAAGAATATACCTCTTTAATACGCCTCTAGAGCCAATAGGCACATTCTTTTTGGACAGCCAATGATTATACTTACATATCATAAACGGTTCTTGATCGTTACATATCCCAATCAATTTCACAACATTGGGGTGGTCATATGGCTTCATAATCTCTGCCTCCTCCAGAAACTGTTTCTTTTTGATCCCATCGACCCCTTCTTTACACGTCTTAATCGCCACTGGAAGCTTACTCTTGATGACCATTCCCTTATAGACATCCCCAAAGTGGCCATTCCCCAATTTAACGTCGAGCCGAACATTACTCGATAAGAACGAGAATTTGTCGCCTTTCATAAAAGCTGGCCGAACAGGGGTAACTATAAGCACGTGATCTTGTGATTTGATTGGAACGCAGTTTCGGTGATGATGGTTGATTAATTCTCGGACGGTTGCGAAAGCCTCCGATTCGAATTTGTAGCGGCTCTGCAAATCAAGAACAAGATTCAGTGAGTTACATATGTGAAGTGTATGAACAATCACATTATTCAGTATTTTATGCTGCATGTATATTTTGTTTTATGATGTTTACCCCTCCAAAGAGACCCTTTATAGATATCGATTACGTCATCGATTAGCCTCGATTTGATATCGTTGTTGCTGTTGTACGCTAGGCCTAAGTTTTATCGCCTGTTTTATGAAATCGTGTATTTTTAGAAAGCTTGAGATCTGATGAAGTATTACGTTGAAGAAGTTGTTTATTGTTGTCAAACCGAAGATTAATCGAGTGTCTAACACATACTAAGGGAGTCGAAAAATATTGGCGTTTGTTGTGATTTACCAGCATGAGTTGCCAATCGATTTCACTAAATCATACCGGGTGAGTCAGAAAAAACGTGGGGTGTTTGCCAATTTTTACTGATGCGATTTAATTCGCAAATTCGTTTCTTTTAAAATTGGTTATGAAAAAGGCAAACTTAGATGTGAAAATTTATTTGGTTGAAATCGGTCTTTTCCGTTCCATAATTACGAGCGATTTTAGTAAAATGGTGTTTTTTTTTTCTTTCTATATTGCTACCTAGCATCCGAAGAAGGTAGTTTAAGGACACTGAGAAGCTAAGCTTATCGAGCAGTGTCCTGTTCCTTCCTCTCGATGTGACCATACCTCGCGATTCCTTTAGCCTGGAATTACAGAGAGTTGGCGACTCTCCTCACTCTACGTAGCAGGTTCGAGGGCGGGGACTCAAACCACCAACCCTCAGGTTGGTAGTCAAGCGCGCTACCGTTGAGCCATCCCCGCTTACCAAGCGCGCTACTGTTGAATCAATTTTTAAACAGTCCTTTACTTTTTATCATGCTTACAATGTACCCCAGGGGGCACTATGTCTATTTTGGGTACTGGAGACGTGCCATTGGGAAGGGGTATCGTTTTCATGATTTTGGTATAATGAACGGTATCGTTTTCACAAGTTTGATATATAAGGAACGGTATCAATTTTTGTAATGTTGGTATAAAGAACAANCGAGCGCGCTACCATTGCGCCATCCCCGCTTATGGTGATTCGCAAGATTGCTAGAATAGGCCTTCAATTAGATTCATAGTCATATTCAGATTCATGATCTTTTAAACCATGACAAACATTGTATCTCTACTAAAAAATTGAAACAACGCTCGCATTGTGTTAGAGCACAAAAGGGAAAACTAATGTTACTTATGTTGTATCTCTTGGGGACTAGTCATTTCAATTGTCATTGCTAGCAAGCTGAAAGTTCTTTTACTAGCGATACTTTTCACCAAAATGGCTATATCACAAAATCGCAAATAAATAAGGAAATAAATCACCGATTTTAACAAACTAAATTTCTATAACTAATTCAATCTTTCTTCTACAATATAAAGCTTCAACATTCCCGATTTGACTTGTTTTTCACCAAAATATGGCTTGCTAAACGCCCCACGTTTTTTCTGACTCACCCGGTAGATCATTTCAAGGTCAGAAGGCTTGTGAAAAGCTTTTTCATAAAATCGCCGTTGTCACTTTAAAGTAATTCTGAACGGTTTACTCAGAAGTTATTTTGGAAAATGCTTTAAAAACTTTTTGATAATAACAAAGGTCTTATCAACACTAGAAAGAAAGATTTAAAATGAGCTATTTAACATTTACTGTTTACATAAGTTGCAGTAGCATGTAAGAATGTAAGTCGCTGATCCTAAAGGTCTAGCTATTCTCACTCAGCTACGGGTAGGACTCAGCAAATTAAATTTTCATAAATTTAGGCATAACTTCAGAGATACAGTCAACCCTCTGTGTCCCGCAAATGATGGGGTAGAGGATACGGAACACCTCATGCTGCTTTGTCATTCTTATAACGGGCCTAGATCTGATCTTCTCAACAGTGTATTGGCCATGGGGTAGTCATTGTAGCATGCAACCCTGGAGTGGGTTACTTTCAAATCTTAGACCTCGAAAATTAAGAACCAATGTGTATCTGCAGGATTTTACCTTATCAAATTGGATCTACCTTTGAGCATGTACATACATGAGAAAAGTTTCCTACCTTTTTCTGAACAAATCTTTTCCGTATGTTCCCTTCTATGATCCAAATGCACCAAATAAAGCAGAGATATTCCTACGCAGTTAGTCATATCATACGAGTCTTTAAAAATAACATATGTGCTTCACTTTTTTAAGAATTCGCTTTCTTCGACATTGAAAATTTGATTTGTCAGAAGATCGAAGGAAAATTCCGCTGAAAAAATTGTTGCAACTTAGTCGTTGAATGAAATTTTCTGTGACCAAGTACCAGGCGTCCAGGGCCTTTTAAAACTCTATTTTCAGCGGTGACAAGCCAATTCAACAAAATAAACAGGATTGGAACAAAAAATCGACTTCAAATACTTACATCTTCCGTTTTATTCAGTAAGAAATGTTTATGCATCCCCCTGCATAAAGTGCTGACAACAAAAGTCCCGGATCCATCCGATTTCTCCCTTATAAGGAAATCGCCGTCTTGCTTGAGTAGTCTCTCTGCTGCTCTTCGGTCAATACTGCCGTGAAACCATGGCTCTGAATGTAACGGGTTTTCTTCAACTGGCTGTAGGAAGAGAAAGAAAATCAATGAAAATTCAAAGTAAAGCCTGGTTCACACTAGGTCGTTTAAGTCGCTGGAGTCGTTGAGATCGCTGGATCAAACGTCCCAAAAGACCCAAGAACTGAATGTGAACTGCGAAAATAAACTCCCCAATGACCCGGATGACACCAACGACTGAGATTTTCACGTTCACATTCAGTCTTTTGGGTCTTTTGGGTCGTTCTTCCCAACAACCCCAGCGACTCCAACGACCTAATGTGAACCAGGCTGTAGTAAGAAGATGGAAACAAAAGGTTCAATAAAGACCTACCGGGTTAGTAAAAACAACAATCCCCGTTTGAAAGGAACCATTCTCAGGTCCCTTGAACCATACCTGGTTCAATGAACCCTGCGTTTAACGAGCTCTGGACTTATTTATGGTTTCCTTGAGGAGTCGTGGCATAGAGAGTTCACTGTAGATCGGTTCTCCTTCATGTAGTTGTTAATATTATTTTAGTATTTATTTTAGTATCTATGTTAAATGTAATCGCCGAAGGGTAGCAATGTATTTCCATGCTCCCTGTGGTGTCGTTCTGTAATGTTATTGTTAGTTATTGTAAATTTTAGGAGAATTTATATAAAAAAAAAATAAAAAAAGGCTACTATTCGCTTGATACTAAAGCAATAATATTGGCAAATATCTTGTTCAATGGCAGACGAGTTCAATTAGAGTTTAAATGTTACCTGGGTTAAATCGGTCGCTCCGTTCTAAAATCATACGGGATCTTCTAGGAAAGGTCCCTTCAAAAACCTTAAAAACGACTGAAAACGATCATCAAATTTCTTCGGTTTTCCAGCCTTGTAGTAACGACAATTGCATGTATTAATAGCATGTGTTATCCTCTTGGGAGGAAGGAGTCACCGAGTATAAAATCTGTTATACAGGGTGTCCCAAAAAACGCAACTCAACTATAACTGAAAATCTCCGGGAAATAATAAGATTTTAGTAGATGCACTGCGTACCATCTTAAAGCACAATCTATCTTCTTTCCAATGATATGTATTTTGGATACATTAATGGAATTATTTATCATTTAATTATCAAGTCAAACTGCAATACTATAAATGATAGCTTTTTAGGTCTTTTACCTCATATTTTGCGGAATCAACATACAATTTTACAAGTCAAATACACAAATTCTACGCACTTTTCATCCCAAACTATATGAAAATTAACATTTACATTGTTTTAGCTAAATAAATGGAAAATCTTTGGTACCCCCTTGCATTTGATATGAGTGAGAAGTGGGGGTGCATAATAGAGAGGGGCATATTAGAAATTTTGGCTCAGGAGGGAGGGGTTTATTTGAGGGGGAGCTTAATAGAGAGGGGTCTAAATAGAGCTTTTGATGCTGTTTGCGAAATGGTTGATCAGTGGTCTGTCCGACGCGGATTGATTTCTTAATTTATAGGGAAACAATCAAGTCCCATATATATTACAAATAGCCGAGAAGCGGACTCTGGTCCGGTGAGACTGAACTGCCCAACAAGAAAAATTACCCAGTTGATATTTTGGCCTTAATCAACAAAAACAATTCCGTGTCGGATGGACAAATGATCAACCATTTCGCAAACAGCATCTTTTACGGTAAATAGGAAATATTCATAGCCTTACATCTTCATAATCTCCCAATGAGTTATCAGATTGAAAACCATCATGATCATCCTGCGGGGTCGGGGTTGAAGGCAACTCGTTAGTACTACTGGTGCTAGTTCTTGAATGAGATTTCTTCCCAACAAAAAGCGAACGTCGATCTTTGGTTTTCTTTTTCCTTGTTTCTTCCACGTTCAAGCTTTTTGCACGGTCTTTTCTGTCGATATCCTGCAGGAGAAAGTAGACTCGATCAACATGAAAACATTTGTCCAAATCAAAAGCCTTCCAAACAACGTTCTGCTACAATATTTATTGTATGGTGATAAAGATTTTTCTAATGACGTAAATAAACATATACTCGAACTGACTCTAAATTTCATCCAAAAAACTGGTCGGCTTGGATAATTTCAACCTTTAGTGATACGCCATACAGCCACTAAGTACTTATTTTCCCCTCGTATTTATCAGTGTCTAATCGTGTGTGTAGCATTTTGTAATTGTTTATTTGGTTGTTAGTTAGTTAGTTGTATGTCTTTATTAGACTGATTACACGAGTCTCAGTTTTCCGCATTGAATTGAATGATAGTTATGGCTTCAAACTGAGACTCGTGACAATACAGCTTCAAAACAGAGACTAATTAGGCCTAATGCGCCACATTTAGGGCGCATCCAATCAAATCTCGACTTTCTTAATAAGGTTAGACGACGTGCCTATTCTTAGCATTTGATTGGCTGATTTGATCAAAGTTCGACTTTTCGAAGCGAAGCGACGTTCGAGGCGACATTCGAAGCGACATTCGATTTTTCTTGTCGACGTTCGAAGGATAGAAGACGTTCGATTTTCCTTCAGATTTTAGTCTCTGTTTAGAATCTACTTGGTCGTGAGTCCTTGTATGAGAGAAAATAAAAACATCAGATTGAAAACATTGAACGGATACACGGAATCACGTCGTCAGTCTATGTCTTTATGTGAAGGCTATGGGGTAGTCGTTGTCTTTTGCTCCTCGTGGTATCGTCCCTGCTGTATAGTGGTATTGTAATCAGAAAATATGAACGTAGTTACAGAATGTAGCATATATTGTAAAATTTTATATGAATAAAAATAAACATGAAAGCAAATTAAAGTTTTTGCATGACATGACATTTTCTTATGAACCAGATTGCAGCTCGGAAATCTGATCACCACCACGAGTTGAAACGTTCAAAACAAAATAGGCCCCTAATTATTGGATAAAAAACTTATTGGTAAAGGTCACAGATTGACACATTTGAAGCAAGCGCCTGTATTTTTAAATTGTTCTATTCCGTCTTGAGTTAAAACTCAATTGTCTGAAAATTCCACTGTCTGACAATCAATTGGGTAGATTTTATCTCCCTTGTCCGCCTTGGGCTTCGTCAGAATTTTGAGAATTTAGCTGTAATATTTAAAGTCTGTCTTGAATCAAATGTCACGTGAACATACCCGCGAATAAAAACAAATTGAAGAGCTTTGCATGAGCAAATTTGCGTTCTCGCAAATCTCACGTGACATCTAATTTGAGACAGAGTTTCGTTGAAAATTTGCCTGCAAATGAAAACGCACCTCAGGGGTCGCATCAGGACTGGACTGAGATGGACATGCTAATCCTGCATTCTTTAGGTTAGTACTTTTATCGAAACAAACGAGAATAAAAACACAGTTGGAGACCTCGGCGCTCAGCTCACCTTAATTTCTTGGCATTGCACCTGACGAGAACATTATCTGGAAATCCTGGGCTTTAAATTCTTTTTTTTTCTATATTGCTACCTAGCATCCGAAGGTAGGTTTTAGGACACTGAGAAGCTAAGCTTATCGAGCAATGTTCTGGTCCTTCCTCTCTATGTGACCACACATCGTGATTCCTTTAGCCTGGAATTACAGAGAGTTGGCGACTCTCCTCACTCTACGTAGCAGGTTCGACAGGGCGGGGACTCGAACCACCAGCCCTCAGGTTGGTAGTCAAGCGCGCTACCGTTGAGCCATCCCCGCTTCAAATATAAGTATGCTTGCTTCATTTTGGACTATTCTTCCGGTATTGGTTATAGAATGAAGATTGTTACTATCTCTTTGAGTTAGTGCAAATGCAAAAAACAAAATAAAACTTACCATTTTCCCATTGGATGGCTGCTCAAGCAAGATATAAGCAGGAGGAGGGCCATCCCCAAGTTCTTTGACTAGTTCGGCTATGTGATCATGTTGCACCTACAAATAAATATTCTATTAGTAAGAATACGGCAGTAGACGATTACGCTAAAGATATGGTGGCAAGGAACTTTCACCGAGACGCATTGCGTTCTTCAATCGAATCCCTATAAAATCGTTTCAGATTCGTAATTGGAACGCGATGCATCTTGGTGAAAACTTCCTCGCAGCCACCTTTAGCGTAATCGTCTGCTGTACGGATTTAAAACAAGTGATTAGTCCCTTTTAACATACAATTTTCTCTCCCATAAATCACGTCCATTGTTCGAATAGAACTCTGTCACGTCATTGCAACAATTAAAAAAAGTTTCTGTAAGCTAAATTTCAACTAAAGTACCAAAAAACATTGTGCCCCGTTTGTGCGGCTGCTGTGGAGGAGCTGTAGCCTCAATTGTCTTATGTCGTAGACAGTTGCATTAGATATCCTTCAATTTAGAGTTTGTGACCTTGTTTGAGTCAATCAGATGAGTGGCTGCTGATTTATGGCACAGGAAAGACAAAATAAGTGGTTGCTTAAAAAAACAGCAGTTCCTTTTTTCTTCAACAATGTCAGAATCAAGTAGATATTGAACGAAAGGGTTCTAGTCTTGTATTTGAATTTTTTATACTGTTGGAAAAGAGTTAACAGCGTTGTTTATCTATAGCACAATGCCCTTCCGAATACAGGAGGCCCAATCGCGTATAATATGGAGGCTGTTGTTGTACTGGAATAACACAACATTATTGCTTGTGTACTGTATTGTGTACAGTGGTACAGTACAAGAACAGTACAGTAGTATACAGTAATAATAAGAATAACTTATTGTTACTGTTATTCTTATTATTACTGTATACTACAGTACTGCTACTGTACTGTACTACTGTACACAATACAGTACACAAGCAATAATGTTGCGTTATTCCAGTACAACAACAGCCTCCATATTATACGCGATTGGGCCTCCTGTGTTCCGACTAAAAGCCTTAGTACAAACCTTGGCAAGGCTTTCTTTGCAATGTAAATCGTTCAGTTCTCGTTTGATGTGATGCAGTTGACATTTCTTTTCTAATATGCTGTGGACGACAAAAGCAAACGAATCTCAACCTTTAAACTGAAACCAAAAGCCTGAGGGTGCACAAATATGCATGTATTTTTAATTACCGTTAAACCCACGTATAAGCCGCACTTTTTTCGTATTTTTCTCTCCGATACTAGGGGTGCGGCCAGTATGTGGAATCAAACATCTTGGACCTAGTAATCAAAACCCATCTATGGAAAACAAAAGGCTTCGGGTTATTTTCCGAAATATTCAACGAAACGGTAATGAAGACAACAAAGATTTCATAAGGTTTCTTTGAGCTTGGTTAAAATTCTCATATTTGAGAACCAAAAACTTCTTGGAACTTTCCCTAAATTCTCGCTGTTTTTTTTTTCTATATTTCTCCCTAGCATCCGAAGAAGTTAGTTTAAGGACACTGAGAACCTAAGCTTATCGTCCAGTGTCCTGGTCCTTCCGCTCGATGTGACGACACCTCGCGATTCCTTTAGCGTAGAATTACAGAGAGTTGGCGACTCTCCTCACTCTACGTAGCAGGTTCGACAGGGCGGGGACTCGAACCACCAACCCTCAGGTTGGTAGTCAAGCGCGCTACCATTGAGCCATCCCCGCTTAATGCACATTTAAACAAAGTATAGGAAACTATTTTACTTGAATATTTGAGTAGATGCTCAATTTTGTCCATGTAATGCCATGTTAGTTACACTGCTTAGCTATGGTAATGCTTTGGTATGGTAAACAATATGTACTTATTATAATGCTGGCTTCCTTTCCACCTGATAACTGAAAAAATTGCCAAATAAATATCGTGAAATACATTCTGTATCAGCTTTTAGGGGGTTTGCTAGCTACCTAGTTTTTCTCTGACACTTTCGCAAAGTTTTATAAGAACATTCTACCTAAAGAACTATTGAATATCCTTATTTTTTTAATATATTCGCTGTCTTTATAATTATTGGAATTTCAAAGCTACCTTAATTTGATATTAACCTTTCTTTATTTTTCTTTCTCATAAAGCACAAATAAAGAGTCTTGGCGACACCTTCTATGGTATACCCACCCAATGCATCCAACTGAAAAATGTGACAAGAACAAACAGACAAACCCTTAGTAATCTTTGCATGAAAATCAATGCTAAGCTTGGAGGTATTAACGGTTTTGTGCCTCATGCATCCAAGTGAGTTTAAATGTTTTTATTCATTTTTAATTGTATATACCGGGTGAGTCAGAAAAAACAATCCCCGGTTAAAAGGCCACTGCTCCCTGGACATCAAAATAATAATGTTGACAAATACATTATTTAATCGTTGACATGTTTAAATATAATTTAAAATTTACCTGACTGAAATCAGCAACTCCGTTCTGAAATTATGAGCGATTTTCTGGAGAAAGCCCCTTCAAGAAACCTTCAAAACAGGCCTAAAATCACGAGCAAATTTTCCAAATATTTCTGCCTTACAGCAATGACTTGCACACTTGCACATGCTTTAGCAAGTGTTATCCTCTTGGGAGGATAAAATCTCCGAGAATAATGCTGTTATGTTCCCAGGGATGGCACTTTAATCCTCCCAAAGGGATAAGACGTGCGAAAGCATGTAGAAGTCATTGTTGTAAGGCAGAAATATGACAGAAATTTGGTCGCGATTTTGTGCTGTTTTTGAAGGTTTCTTGGAGGGGCTTTCTTGGAAAAATCTCTCATAACTTCAGAACGCAGTGGCCGATTTCAGTCAGGTAAAATTTAGAATTTATTTGAACATGTCCACTATTAAAAAATATAATCACCAATATTATTGCCTCGATATCNGGTTCAGAAGGCCTTCCAAACCTACCAAACCTACCGTTTTGAGAATTTCGGAGCCAATCAAACGCGAATTCCGAGTCTACCAAGTCTACCGTTTTCAGAATTGGTACCAATCAAACACACCCTTAGACAATCACGGAAAAGATGGCGTTGAGGAGCATTTGCGCAAGATGCACTGCGTTCTATAATGGAATCAACAGTGATTCTATAGAAATTCGATCATTAAACGCAATGAATCTTGGTCAAATGACCCTAGATGCAATCTTTCCCGTAGTCTATCGCACTGCTATAAACCATACCTTCAGTTTCAGTTCAGCTATGAGAGTCTCCATTTGTTGTTCCAAAGTCTTTGTTCTAAGATTAAAAAAGGTCAATAGTCTAAAGTTCAAAGTTTATAGTTTAAAGTTCAATAGTCTAAATTTCAAAGTTTATAGTTTAAAGTCTAAACAATGCAATAGGTTGTTGCCTCAATTTTTACAAGAGTTCGCCAGATTACTTCATCAAAATTTTATCTGCAAAAGATTTATTTTCATGGACTCAAAAGAGATGAGATGAAATAAAACAAACCAAATATCCTCCCTGTATTTTAGAGAAAAAAAATTTCACGACTTCCTTCACTTTTCAAAGATATAAATTACAATTTTACCCTCTAATTTTTACCTCAAAAATTCATTCACCCTCACTGAACGTTATTGCATTATTGTGAACGTTATTGTAAATGATATGAACTAAACTGAACTGAACTGTGAAACTTCCAGCAATTAAAACCAGATGTAAATGACGAGAAAATATCTCAAAGATTAAGTCAAACTTTTCAAATTATCTCTAAAAGAATTATGGTGAAAATCGGGCCAGAAATGTAGTATTATGGATGTCTGAAAACTTCAAATATTTTCTGACTCATCTGGTATATTGAAAATAAATAATAAAGGCTTACTTGTATTTTAATTGTTCATGAGTGAGATCGTTCCATGCAAGTTCATCTGCAATCAATCCATTCGATGATTTGTCATCTGTTACTAATGTTTCTTCAAAGAAGAATGGAATTGCTGGCAACACTTGTTTCCTATGTTAAAATAAAAACTTTATAGTCTGCTTTTTTGCATTGAAAAACCAGTACAGTAAAAACCCGTATATAAGAACCTTCCTCAAATAAGTACCCCAAACCTGAAATCTTCAATATTTACTGCTTTATGAAAGAACCTTTTCATCCTGGTGGTTTTATAGGTTCTTATTTTGAAGAACAAATGCATAGGTAGGTCCTTATATGCGGATTTTTACTGTAGCAGCAAGGTAATTATCTTACAGAGGGACCAATTTGTTATATCTACCGGGTGAGTCAGAAAAAACACTCCCCGTTTGAAAGGCCACTGCTCCCCGGATATCGAGGCAATAATATTGGTAAATATGTTTTTTAATAGTGGACATGTTCAAATAAATTCTAAATTTTACCAGACTGAAATCGGCCACTCCCTTCTGAAATTAGGAGGGATTTTCTCAAGAAAGCCCCTCCAAGAAACCTTCAAAAGCGGCATGAAGTCACGACCAAATTTTCGTCGTATTTCTGCCTAAATAGCAATGACTTGTACATGTTTTAGCACCTTTTATCCCTTTGGGAGGATGAAAGTGCCATCCCTGGAAACATAACAACAATATTCTTGGAGATTTTATCCTCCCAAGAGGATAACACGTGCTAAAGCATGTGCAAGTGTGCAAGTCATTGCCGTAAGGCAGAAATATTTGGAACATTTGCTCGTGATTTTAGGCCGGTTTTGAAGGTTTCTTGAAGAGGCTTTCTCCAGAAAATCGCTCACAATTTCAAAACGGAGAGGCCGATTTCAGTCGGGTAAATTTTAAATCATATTTGAACATGTCAACCATTACATAATGTATTTTTCAATATTATCGTTTTGATATCCAGGGGGCAGTGGCCATTCGAACGGGGATTGTTTTTTCTGACTCACCCCGTGCAAGGAGTGCATGAGCGAAGTGGAAAGCCAGAAATAAATCAAATCAAATTAAATCAATGTGGGATGCTTTGCAGAGGGGCCAGTTCGCTATATCACAAGTGAATTGAAATGGAGGATACCTATATACTGGGACATCCTGCCTTAATGTTGCTCTCAGAGTGAGTGAGATCACCAAGCAGAGAATTGCTGAGCAAGTTTGCATTTCCTCCAAGCATAAATTTTCTCATAAACTCTTATTCTCTTTCCACAATTCGATTTATGTAGAGCCTCCTTCAAAAGCTACATCGTTCTGGCCATAAATTACAGAACACATGAAAAGTTTCAATTTCTTTGGAATTATTAATCATTGGCATACATAAACAAGTCCTTCTTGTCTCACAAATCCTGACATTGTGAGGTGCTTCATAAGTTATAAAAAAGCTATAAAACAAAATACTTACTTATTTTTTTCCACAAACTTGGTATATTCTTCAGCTTGATCCATTAACCTGATACTGTTATGAATAGATTTTGCAGAATCTACAAAGTCATCTTTACACCAATTTGTGTTTTCAAATATTAATGTCATCACATCTTTCCTGAAAAAAATATAAAAATAGAAACTTTGAAACAAAATGATTCCACAATTTGGTTCAATTTGGCCAACATTTTTGAGCCAAGGACTCAGTTACAGAAAACATTTCCGTTTCGTCTGAAATTTCAGCCTCCTAACAACAGAGATGAAATTTTAGCTTCTTCCATCTGCCAATTGTTGACAAAAATTAGTTTATGATTGCTGCATGCCAACAAATATCTGGCAGTTTCCAATAACACGGGAGAAGAATCATCCCACACTGTAATTTCAGCTAGGGCATAAATTCTTAGCCCATTCAGCCTTAACAGAAGAGACTACTTTTAATCCCTAAACAAAGAATCTAATTTTTCATCATATGTGTTATGATATTGTACAGAAATTGTGAAGATCAATTCAATTCAATTTTATTTGCAGATCATATGTCTCCAATACAGGGTCCTTGTTCTGCATTTTGCAAGAATTAATTTTGGTACTGTGGATCACAAGAAGAAGTATTGAATGATACCGTAACTTTCATTAAAGTGCCAGATCTAACAAAATATATCTTGCACTACAATTGTGACCCAGAACCACAGCTGAGGCCTGATGCCAAATGGTTACTAGCCTGTGCGCAGACTTATAGACTTACCTGGTAAGATACAGTCTGCGCACAGGCAAATGGCTACAATTAATAAATTTTTCTTGCTCCCACGCATAAACAAAACATTTAGCTTATAGTAAATCCTTGAATAAAAACCAAGGGACCTTTTTGTAAAATGATGGGGGCTATTTTAACAAATAATCCCTCCCCCCTTGAATAATATTCAAGGGAGGCCTATCTGAACCTAAGATGGATGACCAAAAGGAGGACATGAGCTCAAGCTGTTTAAGCAAAGAAATCGCCTAAACGTTAGACAACATTTCTCTTCGCAAAGAATCATAGAATCGTGGAATAAGCTACCAGAGGATATCGTCAACTGTACGTCAGTATTGCAGTTTGAAAAACTTTATGATAGCTTCAATTACAAACACAAATACAACTTCTAGGGTTTAATAGGCTGCAAGCCTCATATTCCCTTATTCGATATATTATTATTATTATTTGTTAAAATCAATTCTGAGGTAGGGGAATATTTCAAGGGGACTTATTCAAAGATTGGGGCTTAATCGAGGACTTACGATATAACAACAAGCAAAAAACAACTCACATTTCTCCAATATATCCTTGCAACAGTTCCTGCACAGAATCCAAAAGATACGGTGCCACAGTCCCATTATATTGCAGTTGATGTTCGTTAGCAACCCTTATTGCCAATATATAATCATTGTGCGCTGTGTGTAACTTCAAGCACGATTTATCCAGCTTGTCTTTGCTCTTTTTCCATTCTTTGTCCCCTCGTCCCTTATTCGAGACCTCATCCAATTTTTCTCTAAATTTTGACGCATCTTTTAATGACTCTCTATAAACATCACTCAATCGTTTGATTTCATCTTTTGAGCAATTGAAATCTAAGTCCGACCTTGATCGGTCAAGTTTGTATCTTCTCAAAAGTTCCTTTTTGGATGAAATAATTTTGTCTAATTTTGGGAGAACATTTGATTGCAGTTCTTTGCTCATTTGCATCATCATTATAGCTTTATTCTCTGTCTCATTTACAAATGTTTTCCATGCCTAAAATAAACACAAAATTATCTCTTTACACTACACATATCATTTTTTATTACAAAGTACTTCAATGTCGGTTGTGAAAAACAAGATCATCAAGAGTCATTTTGTGCAACTTATGCCTTGATATTCAAATTTTGGAGTTTCAGCAATGCGAGCTTTGCCAAGTTATTATAAATCATTTGTTTCGTGTGCGAACGAATCACTGCAGGACATAAAACATTTTCGATTGCTAGCAGGTCGTACATACGCTGTCGGCTGTCGGGGTATTTGTGCAGCCTGTTCATAAGTTTGTCCTGCCTCTTAAATTTAGGTTTCATCAGAAAGGTTGGATTGGGCAAAAAATCAACAATAAGGGCTTTGCTAAAATGCTTCCATGCAAGGAAGTGTACACAATCTTGGCAGTGATTAATTGACCAATGTCGAAGATTATTGTTGGCAGATTTGCAAAATATCAACAAAACGACATCATGAAGGATCATTTGTGGCATGCAGGCTTCAATAAACAGATTTCCGTGCTGCAATCAAGGATTCTTATGCTTGTTTATTTCTTGGGACCTTAGCAGGGCAGATACCCGGACAACGCTAAAGTCCCGATTTGCATGATCATAGGTCAAGACAGACTTTGTAATCATCCAAAAGGATCTTATGTTCTAAATGGTCTTAACTAAGCTTTTACTATATGACGATGAAAACTTCTCCAATGACCTCAATAGAAATATTTTCAACTTGATTCTACAGTTCATCCACAAAACTGGTCGGTTTGAGTGAGGTCGTTCCAAACTATAGACGTACACCATGTAACCATAAAGTCCCCATTCGTAAATTGTCTTTTTCCATTGTAAAGTATGTTGNCAACAATAAGGGCTTTGCTAAAATGCTTCCATGCAAGGAAGTGTACACAATCTTGGCAGTGATTAATTGACCAATGTCGAAGATTATTGTTGGCAGATTTGCAAAATATCAACAAAACGACATCATGAAGGATCATTTGTGGCATGCAGGCTTCGATAAACAGATTTTCGTGCTGCAATCAAGGATTCTTATGCTTGTTTATTTCTTGGGACCTTAGCAGGGCAGATACCCGGACAACGCTAAAGTCCCAATTGCACGATCATAGGTCAAGACAGACTTTGTAATCATCCAAAAGGATCTTATGTTCTAAATGGTCTTAACTAAGCTTTTACTATATGACGATGAAAACTTCTCCATTGACCTCAATAGAAATATTTTCAACTTGATTCTACAGTTCATCCACAAAACTGGTCGGTTTGAGTGAGGTCGTTCCAAACTATAGACGTACACCATGTAACCATAAAGTCCCCATTCGTAAATTGTCTTTTTCCATTGTCAAGTATGTTGCATATTAGATGGCATACGTGGCATTTACATATATATAAAAGAAACTTCAAGATAAGTTTTTCCACTGGTTACTTTTCTTTACCACTATTTTGATCTGACATCTAATATGAAACAGACTTGGGTACTAGATCGTTCTTATTTCTGTCATGTGTTGTTTAGTTGTGTAGTTTCAGTAGTTTTTCTTTTTAATCTTATGTGATTGAGAGCAAGACATCGCAATGGCGATGAAACCTCATAGGGGTCATCCAAGAGATTTTCAGCCCTGTTATTTGTTTTCACAATGTTATTAAGGACCTAATTAGTTATTCTAAGTTTACAAATAGCAGAACAGGAGGTTCAGATTTGAACAGCCAACTGGGACAAAAACGAACTTAATGAGGACAATCAAAAAATCAAATTTATTACCTTGTCATAAGAACATATTTTTCCATCAAACTGAAACAGATTCTTAATGACGAGGTGCATAATTTTGGGAAAACAACCTGTAGGTTCTTATTTTTGTAGGTTTTTATATGTGGGGATTTACTGTATTGGCCAGTCTGCATGCAGAGTTAGCTGCTGCACACATGAGATTTTTATATATTTTCCAGATAATTCACAATGACTATGATTCAGCTCGTTTTTGTTTTCCATTCTCTTCAAACAAACACAAAATGAAATTTCACACAAGATCACCTGTGTTGCTTTATCTCATCAAGAAATGTGTGAATAAATATCGGGGAAACTTCTGTTAATTTAAAATGTTTGTTTCCCTATTATTTTGGGGACAAAATTCTCATTATTTATAAAAATGGGGGCAACGCACAAGTGTCTGCCACTAGGTGTAGTGCCCTAGAGTTCCTGGAGGGCCCAATGAGGAAAATTTCCATACCACTTGCCAGAAGTGAAACTGTTTATGGCACATCTTTACTTTTACATGTCATACTTAGTGATCTGAATAATAAGGGTTAATGGCTCCAACTTGAGTTTGATTCGTATTTACTTTTCCATACAAATTTGGTTTCCACCTCCGGACAAGCAAACCAAATCCAACTTAGAATAATCCCTGCTCATACCTTCTCTAAAAACCCTTCCTCCTCTGAGGTATTCACATCCACTTTTACGACGCTGTGNGCCTTGCATCCCCAGAGACTATTCTCAGCGCACGTGTATTGGCCAGTCTGCATGCAGAGTTAGCTGATGCACACATGAGAATTTTATATATTTTCCAGATAATTCACAATGACTATGATTCAGCTCGTTTTTGTTTTCCATTCTCTTCAAACAAATACAAAATGAAATTTTCCCACAAGATCACCTGTGTTGCTTTATCTCATCAAGAAATGTGTTAATAAATATCGGGGAAACTTCTGTTATTTTAAAATGTTTGTTTCCCTATTATTTTGGGGACAAAATTCTCATTATTGATAAAAATGGGGGCAACGCACAAGTGTCTGCCACTAGGTGTAGTGCCCTAGAGTTCCTGGAGGGCCCAATGAGGAAAATTTCCATACCACTTGCCAGAAGTGAAACTGTTTATGGCACATCTTTACTTTTACATGTCATACTTAGTGATCTGAATAATAAGGGTTAATGGCTCCAACTTGAGTTTGATTCGTATTTACTTTTCCATACAAATTTGGTTTCCACCTCCGGACAAGCAAACCAAATCCAACTTAGAATAATCCCTGCTCATACCTTCTCTAAAAACCCATCCTCCTCTGAGGTATTCACATCCACTTTTACGACGCTGTGCAACCTGTTCACTTTTTCTGCATACTCATAATCAAGTTTTGCTCTTCTTTCAATGTAATTCCTCATCCCTTCAAAGCGTTTCGTCTCAGCTTCATTCAGCTGAACCAAGCATTTGTGGGCCTCAATAGTGGGGCCTAGATCAACGGAAAACTGTGGTGATGGTGCCATTTCAAGCTTGTTCAAACGATGCCCGATGGATACTACTAAATTCCTCTCTTTTTGTGCAATGGATTTCAATGATGTTTATGATGTAGACTTTGGTTTATAAATATGGCTTCTTCAGTGCATTTGTTCCCTTCACACTACACTGATTATTTGTTTCTAAAATATTTCATTTCAGGACAGAAGTAAATGAACTCTGTGATTCACCAAGAAGTTCCTTTCCATAAGATCCCACTCTCTGGAGCAAGGTTCTGTTCTTGAAATCGTTGCAATATATATCCAAGAAAATACAGCTTATCTTCTGATGTATTCAGTTTCCTTTCTTCAAGTCTTTAGTTTCTTTTCAGCAACTTCACTGGGTCAAATTTTCATTACTTGAAAGCGAAACTGAAATCAGGTGGGTTCGGTCAGCTTAGGCCCATTTTCAGAGCTTCCTTGTCCAGCTAGCACTTCACTGTGAACAATACCTCTTTCACGCTAAGTTCTTCTGTAAATGACTCACAAACATCATAAGCGTTTCATTTTTAGCTTGGTGTCTGGAATGAACAGGAACTTGAATGATAACCGGTTAACATTTGACCGCAAACGCACGATATCTTCGGACCTCTCGCAGTTACAGCCAACTTTTCTCGGAGTGCCGCCTTTGATTCAACTTCCGCAGTCCACGCTTTTACGCTTTCGCGAAATTCCATCTAAAAAATTATATTCGCAAAATCCGCAAAAATATAATGCAATATAGCTACTACTTATCAATCTATCAATTATGATTGAGTTCGGAAGCAGATATGGGGATTTGTTATTAGATATGAAAGGGAAGGAAAACCAATTTGGGGCCTTAGATTATAGTTTCGTTAGAAACATTATACCCTGGGTACCAGAGCCTTAAAAGAAAAATAAAGAATACGAGGCTCTGGCACCCAGGGTAGAAACATTAGGAAAGTCCAGAAATCCACGAATTTTTTATAAGCCAGAAAAGAAAAATTCCCACTTTTTTAGAGGTTGACATAAAATGTGCCTCCTGTGCAGTAAGAATAACGGTGGTATAGATTTTGGTCCACCGTTATTCTTACAACATGAGTAAGACTTGAAGCCAGAAAAGAAAAATTCCCACTTTTTTAGAGGTTGACATAAAATGTGCCTCCTGTGCAGTAAGANGATAATATCTTCGGACCTCTCGCAGTTACAGCCAACTTTTCTCGGAGTGCCGCCTTTGATTCAACTTCCGCAGTCCACACTTTTACGCTTTCGCGAAATTCAATCTAAAAAATTATATTTGCAAAATCCGCAAAAATATAATGCAATATAGCTACTACTTATCAATCTATCAATTATGATTGAGTTCGGAAGCAGATATGGGGATTTGTTATTAGAGATGTAAGGGAAGGAAAACCAATTTGGGGCCTTAGGTTATGTAGTTTCGTTAGAAACATTATACCCTGGGTACCAGAGCCTTAAAGACAAATGACGGAGATATAAGGTAACTTAAATCAGGGGCCTGGGCAATCCAAGTATAGCCTATTGTATTCCATTGTATTTGATGACCTCGAGAGATTATCAAATCAACTCGACAATGAGGGCACTCAGACATCTTTTGTTCTATTTTTAAACTAGGCGCTATATATCCGTCATTTGTCTTTAAAAGAAAAATAAAGAATACGAGGCTCTGGCACCGAGGGTAGAAACATTAGGAAAGTCCAGAAATCCACGAATTTTTTATAAGCCAGAAAAGAAAAATTCCCACTTTTTTAGAGGTTGACATAAAATGTGCCTCCTGTGTAGTAAGAATAACGGTGGTATAGATTTTAGTTCCACCGTTATTCTTACAACATGAGTAAGACTTGAAGCCAGAAAAGAAAA
>REGM01000049.1:719622-737169 GCA_004194415.1 Aurelia aurita
CAAATTTGACTATGCGTTTGTGTACCCGGACCCTTTCGCATACGAGAATTTGACTATGCGTTTGTTTACCCTTCCTAAAACAATGGGGGACCTTTTTGCATAAGCAAATTTGACTATGCGTTTGTGTACCCGGACCCTTTTGCATACGAGAATTTGACTATGCGTTTGTGTACCCTTCATAAAATAATGGGGACCCTTTCGCATAAGCAAATTCGAGTATGCGTTTGTGTACCAGGACCCTTTCGCATACTTGAATTTGACTATGCGTTTGTGTACCCTTCATAAAACAATGGGGGACCCTATCGCATCAGCAAATTTGACTAGGCGTTGTGTACCCGGACCCTTTTGCATAGGAGAATTTGAATATGCGTTTGTGTACCCTTCATATAACAATGGGGACCCTTTCGCATTAGCAAATTTGACTATGTGTTTGTGTATCCGGACCCTTTCGCATACCTAAAATTGACTATGCGTTTGTGTAACCGGACATTTTGCATACGAGAATTTGACTATGCGTTTGTGTACCCTTCATAAAACAATGGGGGACCCTATCGCATAAGCAAATTTGACTATGCGTTTGTGTACCCGGACCCTTTTGCATACGAGAATTTGCCTATGCGTTTGTGTACCCTTTATAAAACAATGGGGGACCCTTTCGCATACGAGAATTTGAATATGCGTTTGTGTACCCTTCTTAAAACAATGGGGGACACTTTCGCATAAACAAATTTGACTATGCGTTTGTGTACCCGGACCCTTTCGCATACGAGAATTTGACGATGCGTTTGTGTACCCTTCATAAAACAATGGGGACCCTTTCGCATAAGCAAATTTGACTATGCGTTAGTGTACCCAGACCCTTTTGCATACTTGAATTTTACTATGCGTTTGTGTACCCTTCATAAAACAATGGGGGACAATATCGCATAAGCAAATTTGACTAGGCGTTTGTGTACCCGGACCCTTTTGCATACGAGAATTTGACTATGCGTTTGTGTACCCTTCATATAACAATGGGAGACCCTTTTTCATAAGCAAATTTGACGATGCGTTTGTGTAACAAGACCCTTTCGAATACCTACATTTGACTATGCGTTTGTGTACCCGGACCCTTTTGCATACGAGAATTTGCCTATGCACATCATCCTCGCTCGGGGACAAGAAGGCCTTGAAAAGAACAGCAGAAAATAAGGGAATCCAGGTAATAAGTCTACTGCGCTTTACCTTTTGATATCGCATTACACATTGAGTTGAATTGTGTCGTATTATTAAGGTGGCTCACCCCCAAAGGAGGATCGTCACGTCAAAGACAAAAGCATGGCCTACTGAAGAAAACAAAGTGTCTTGGAGCTTGGAGCTGAAGAAAGAAATAAAGAAAAATGTCTAGTTCAGGGATGTTCGACATTTCCAGTTGGTTTGATGATATTAGGCGAATGAACAAGAGACAGGTAATATTGGAAACTGGGCTTGTATGCTTTGTTTTTGAATGAGAAACGGTCTAGAAACATCTTCGTTGTTGCCAGCCAATAAAAAATGGCCTAAATTTAGGCCAGTCAAATATAACACGAATTTTCGTGTCGGAATGACTCTCAACATGGAAATTACCACAACAGGGACAAGAGATACACTTCAAGCATACTTAAAGGTTGTTCTTTGGCCTCTGAAAGGAACACTTTTTATCAATTTCGTTCTTCCTGTCTGCAAATTCATTTTTTTACGAATATAATAGAAATCAAACATCTTTGGAAGCTTATCAGCCTTCGACTTTCGATTTTCATATTTTTTAACGGCATTGGGCCGTTAAGATCAAGACCCCCACCCCCCTCCCTCCTTAACGGCCTTCTGCCAAAATCGTGACCAAAACAGGCTTCCGTAAATGGCCTACTTTATCGGAATAAAAATTTCTTAGAGCAAGCTACTCCAAGGCCCAGCCAAGCTCAACGTAATGGAAGACTCTAAATGCAAAGAGGATATAAATCCTGCCGTTTTCTCTGCATTTGTAAGTTTTGTAGTTATGGTTTTTTTTAAAATCGCTAAGAGAGATTTTCCTACGATTTTTCTATTTTCTTAACGGCCTAAGCTAAAACCCCTTCCCCCCTTAACGGCCCAATGCCGTTAAAAAAATATGAAAATCGAAAGTCGAAGGCCCCTTATCAGCCTTGAAAGATCACATCAATAAGACTGGACATGCCAGTTCCCGCCATGATTTTAGCATCATTGCTAAGGCCTCTATAAGGAGTTTGATTTATTAATTTTCGAAAGTTTATTAATAGCACTAGATCAGCCATCAATGAATTCCCAACAGTCGTCAATTCCGCTCTGTCTTTGTTAGTTTTCCCCAGGCACTCTCTACTGTATTTTTCTCCATTGACAATTTAAGTACATGATTTATAAGTGTTTTTGCATCTATCTTGATAATACCACGTTGATTATAAATAGCTTGTTTACTCTTACTTTCATTGGTTGATAATGAATCATGGTTGATTTGAAATGTTCCAGACAATCTAAAATGATTTGAGTCTAATATTATTTTGGCCTCAGACCTTCACTAAATACTGATTATGTCGTTAAATTAATACACAAATATATGGATATGTCAAATAAATGAATAACAACATGTTTGTCGTCTTCATTTTCATTCTCCGATTTGTAACAAAGTTGCGTTTTCCACCCGACACGTAGAAATCAAACAGTTAGGCACAACACTCCAAAAGGGATACATCTCCCATTTGGGAAATTACTCATTTAGGAGTCACTCTGTAATTGTTTTGGAGGGTTTCTGATTAGGAAAAAGTTAGACGCTTTGTTTCCTGATTGGGAAACAATTATTTCAAGATCCTGTGTGGCAAAATCGGTAGGGCTGTGGGTCTTTCTTTTATCACCAATTGATTCGGAAAAAAAATTGCATATTTTCACTGATGCACTTGAAATTCTAACCCTACATTAAAATTCTACATTGAAAAAACCATGTGGGAACCAAATTCTGCAGACATTCCTCTCAATTGAAAAACTACCCCTGTTAGCTCCTGTTGAGTAACTAAGTTTAAGTATCTATTCAACGTTACAATTTTCATTGGCATAGGTTAAAAATAATTTCAAGACAAAATATAACAATTACAAATTTTTAAATTATAAGGAGGATAAAATACGCTAAAAAGTATAATATCTATGATGCAAATTTAAAAAATGAAACAAANCTTCCGTAAATGGCCTACTTTATCGGAATAAAAATTTCTTAGAGCAAGCTACTCCAAGGCCCAGCCAAGCTCAACTTAATGGAAGACTCTAAATGCAAAGAGGATATAAATCCTGCCGTTTTCTCTGCATTTGTAAGTTTTGTAGTTATGGTTTTTTTTAAAATCGCTAAGAGAGATTTTCCTACGATTTTTCTATTTTCTTAACGGCCTAAGCTAAAACCCCCTCCCCCCTTAACGGCCCAATGCCGTTAAAAAATATGAAAATCGAAAGTCAAAGGCCCCTTATCAGCCTTGAAAGATCACATCAATAAGACTGGACATGCCAGTTCCCGCCATGATTTTAGCATCATTGCTAAGGCCTCTATAAGGAGTTTGATTTATTAATTTTCGAAAGTTTATTAATAGCACTAGATCAGCCATCAATGAATTCCCAACAGTCGTCAATTCCGCTCTGTCTTTGTTAGTTTTCCCCAGGCACTCTCTACTGTATTTTTCTCCATTGACAATTTAAGTACATGATTTATAAGTGTTTTTGCATCTATCTTGATAATACCACGTTGATTATAAATAGCTTGTTTACTCTTACTTTCATTGGTTGATAATGAATCATGGTTGATTTGAAATGTTCCAGACAATCTAAAATGATTTGAGTCTAATATTATTTTGGCCTCAGACCTTCACTAAATACTGATTATGTCGTTAAATTAATACACAAATATATGGATATGTCAAATAAATGAATAACAACATGTTTGTCGTCTTCATTTTCATTCTCCGATTTGTAACAAAGTTGCGTTTTCCACCCGACACGTAGAAATCAAACAGTTAGGCACAACACTCCAAAAGGGATACATCTCCCATTTGGGAAATTACTCATTTAGGAGTCACTCTGTAATTGTTTTGGAGGGTTTCTGATTAGGAAAAAGTTAGACGCTTTGTTTCCTGATTGGGAAACAATTATTTCAAGATCCTGTGTGGCAAAATCGGTAGGGCTGTGGGTCTTTCTTTTATCACCAATTGATTCGGAAAAAAAATTGCATATTTTCACTGATGCACTTGAAATTCTAACCCTACATTAAAATTCTACATTGAAAAAACCATGTGGGAACCAAATTCTGCAGACATTCCTCTCAATTGAAAAACTACCCCTGTTAGCTCCTGTTGAGTAACTAAGTTTAAGTATCTATTCAACGTTACAATTTTCATTGGCATAGGTTAAAAATAATTTCAAGACAAAATATAACAATTACAAATTTTTAAATTATAAGGAGGATAAAATACGCTAAAAAGTATAATATCTATGATGCAAATTTAAAAAATGAAACAAATAGAAAAATAACTCTCAGCCTTTGCTGAAGGGCAACCCTCCCTAAATGAATCAAATATGAAATATGAATATATCAGTTGAGATGGCAGGGATTGCATTAAAAAGGTTGAGAAGAGACCTTGTTTCCATACTGGTCCCTTTTAGAGGTGAGAATAACTAGGGCAATTAGTTACGAACAATGAATATTTGGGTATTAACAGTTTATTTCCTAAATGGGAAATTCCCCATTTGGGAAATGCTTCTCATCAGCATAGCCTCCTAATCTTTGGCATCTTTAAAAAGCATTGCACGGATGGTTAAATGCATCTTCTGTTTGATTTAATGGCTNCTAACCCTACATTAAAATTCTACATTGAAAAAACCATGTGGGAACCAAATTCTGCAGACATTCCTCTCAATTGAAAAACTACCCCTGTTAGCTCCTGTTGAGTAACTAAGTTTAAGTATCTATTCAACGTTACAATTTTCATTGGCATAGGTTAAAAATAATTTCAAGACAAAATATAACAATTACAAATTTTTAAATTATAAGGAGGATAAAATACGCTAAAAAGTATAATATCTATGATGCAAATTTAAAAAATGAAACAAATAGAAAAATAACTCTCAGCCTTTGCTGAAGGGCAGCCCTCCCTAAATGAATCAAATGTGAAATATGAATATATCAGTTGAGATGGCAGGGATTGCATTAAAAAGGTTGAGAAGAGAACTTGTTTCCATACTGGTCCCTTTTAGAGGTGAGAATAACTAGGGCAATTAGTTACGAACAATGAATATTTGGGTATCAACAGTTTATTTCCTAAATGGGAAATTCCCCATTTGGGAAATGCTTCTCATCAGCATAGCCTCCTAATCTTTGGCATCTTTAAAAAGCATTGCACGGATGGTTAAATGCATCTTCTGTTTGATTTAATGGCTTGAAAGGAACATCAAGTACTTTGCTTTAATCCTTTATGTAGCAGTTCTGATATCTTGATTATTTTCAGAATTACAGCATCTTCTTTGCTTGCGCCAGTTTTGAGAATGTGACGTCATCAAATTGCTAAATCGTGAACTAGAAAAGCTACAGATTTCTGCTTACTGCCATTTTATAGACCTTAATAAACTATGGTTTTCTTGAAGATTGTACCGTTTTTCATATTTTAATTTAGGATCTACGATAGTTTTAATTTTTTTCAAAACATTTCACGAGTTCTTTCAATAAAAATAAAACCGCTGTAATTCTGAAAATAATCAAGATATTAGAAATGCTACATGTAGGATTATAGCAACGTACCTGAAGTTCCTTTCAAGCCATAAAATCAAACGAAAGATGCATTAACCATCCATGCAATGTTTTTTAAATTTTGGAGGCTATGCTCTTCCCATCTAGAACCTTGTGCCACACTGATAAAATGCAGACTGCCGAGGTCTGGCAAGTTTGCATTCATTATTAAATTTTTTCTTATTTTCTGCCAATACTAATCAAATATCCTTTTTCCAACAGCTATCTTATCAAGTGCTGAATTTCGGAATGATAGTGTCATCAGCGTTAATGATATGGAAAGGTCTTATGGTGGCAACAGGAAGTGAAAGCCCTATAGTTGTTGTCTTGAGGTCAGTTTGTTTTAAAAGTTTTCGGACATAGAGTAGTCAGTCAGTTATTTGATTTAAAGGGGCTCCGTCGCCTATTTTTAGACAAAACGATGATTTTTGCAGTTTTTTGAAAGGAAATATCAAACAGGATTTTCATATTTTTTTCCAAAATGAAAGCGCAGCTTTGAAGATAAATCATTGTACTTCACTGAGGAGCAAACCAAACATTCATATCTTCTACGATTGCTCGGATATAAGTGGATTTTTAACGGTCACTTTTTCGTGGCTTGGGTGAAGCCACCAAACAAATTGCAGAAAACAATGGACGAACAATGGATAATTAGCGACACGTGCGGGTTTGCAGATTTGTTGATGGTTTGGCGACGGAGCCCCTTTAAGTGGGCTGTCAGATTTTCTAGCTACTGAAAGCTAATTTAGGCCCACTATGCATGCTGCATCCAGGCATGGGACCCCTAGTTTAACGTCCCTTCCGAAGGATGGTGAATGAGTTGCAAGGTCAGTCCCTGGGTCAGGCCTCCGAGGCCACCCATCCGGAGTTTGACCTCACTCAACTGAGCTTAACTTCAGTCACCTGATGAAAACTGTATAAGCCGCTCGGCCACTCACCCCACAATCTTTTAAGAACATAAAATTAGTAGTTTTTGCAATGAATAGAAAAAGTCATCTCTCTTGACAACATCAAATTGGGATAAATAATTTTGTTCAGATAAATGATCTTTCTCCCCTTAATCGATTGAATCTCAAATTAACGAGGTTATACTCTTTTAAAGTAAACTTGAGTGCTTTTGTATTTCTGGGATGGGGGACTAAATTTAAGTCTCAAGACTTTTATAAATAGTCTTTCAACTCCCTTCCTCTCATCTAGGCCCCTCTGCTAATAATTCTCTCCTTTCCAAGCCGAAATTTAAGGAGCTCCCTCCTGCTGCTATAAAAAAGATGTGGTTAGTGGGAATATTTTCCATTTGGTTCACCAAAGATAAAATAATTTCACTGAAACAATATTATGTTACTATTTACAAAACCCTCTTAAAATGGTCAAAATGCAAAATTTATCAAAATGCGATTGTTTAAACAGGGTAACATCATCATAAGTGGGGGCATGGGTCATCCAAAACACAGGGGCACATCCAGTAGTGGACACTAGGGGTGAGGGGTGCAGTCACCCCAAATGTTGGGTAAAACAAAGACCTTTTGTTTGAAAACAATGGAAATAAACGATGCTTTTTAACTGAAACAATAGCTTCCTCCAATATTTGGCAAAGTGTCCACCACTGGGAACAGCCCAGTACAAGAGTGGGTTGAGGATTCCCCAGGCTTACTGTATAACAAGGGTATGTAATGTTCATATTTAAGCCAAAGAGAGGATAGCCTTCAACATAAGCGTACGAGGCGGGGGGCTGGGGGGGCGGCAGCCCCCCCAGCGTTGGAAAAATTTACAAAAATCAGCCTTTCTCGGGCAAAAATCCGACGTAAGTCGGGCAAATATTTTCGTAAACAATAGACTTTGTGTTGGGCCGCCCCCCCAAATTTTTTCGTCCCGTACGCTTATGGCCTTCAAATCTTTAAAAAACATTGCATGGATGGTTAATGCATCTTTCGTTTGATTTTATGGCTTGAAAGGAGCTTCAGGTACGTTGTTATAATTCTATATATATCATTTCTAATATCTTGATTATTTTCAGAATTACAGCGGTTTTATTTTTATTGAAAGAACTCGTGAAATGTTTTGAAAAAAATTAAAATAATCGTAGATCCTAAATTAAAATATGAAAAACGGTACAATCTTCAAGAAAACCATAGTTTATGAAGGTCTATAAAATGGCAGTAAGCAGAAATGTGTAGCTTTTCTAGTTTACGATTTAGCATTTTGATGATGTCACATTCTCAAAACTGGCCAAAGCAAAAAAGACGCTGTGATTCTGAAAGTAATCAAGTTATCAGAAATGCTACATATGTGATTATAGCAAAGTACTTGAAGTTCCTTTCAAGCCGTCAAATCAAACGGAAGATACATTAACCATCCGTGCAATGTTTTTTTTAAAGATGCCAAAGATTTGGAGGCTATGCTGCCAAAGAGCTTTTTTTATTGCCTCTTTCGATTGGTCAATAAAGTCAGCAGTACCGTGAATGGAATTTTATGTTTTAAAAGTATACTTTTTCTTCAGTGGTAGCATGGAGCCAGCATTTATTGCCTCTTTCAATTGGTCGATAAATTCAGCAGTACCGTGAATGGAATTTTATGTTTTAAAAGTAGTAATTCATTGTATACTTTTTCTTCAGTGGTAGCATGGAGCCAGCATTTTACAGAGGGGATCTTCTGTTTCTTGGAAATGATGTCGAGGAACCAATCAGAGCTGGAGAAATTGTGGTATTTAAAATTGAAGGAAGAGAAATACCCATTGTGCATAGGGTGATAAAAGTACATGAAAAGTAAGCTTGCAATGTTTTTAATTTGGATTTTATTTCAACCTTTGACAGGGATTTGGGGAGTACGCCAATATATCAAAACCTGGAAGTAAATTGAGGTTAATGTGCGCATCAGATGTTATTAAATTAATTAATTAAGGTTAAAGAAATAAGTTAAGGTTAAAGACCTCATTAATGTGCGCGAGCGCATCAGCGCCTCTCGCAGGCACAAAATATCATTCAGATCTGTTGCTGTCATCTTTACTGTACTCAGAGTGATTTGATTGCAGGCACATTTTTCCCAATAATTTGCTGACAGGCACAGAATATTTTTAATGAGGCCTGGTTAAGGTTAGGGTTAACATTGGAATAAATTAGATTTAGGGTTAGTTTGGGGTTAGGGTTAGGTTCAGGGTTAGGGTTAGCGTTCGGTTTAGGGTCAGGGTTAGGGANTGCGCATCAGATGTTATTAAATTAATTAATTAAGGTTAAAGAAATAAGTTAAGGTTAAAGACCTCATTAATGTGCGCGAGCGCATCAGCGCCTCTCGCAGGCACAAAATATCATTCAGATCTGTTGCTGTCATCTTTACTGTACTCAGAGTGATTTGATTGCAGGCACATTTTTCCCAATAATTTGCTGACAGGCACAGAATATTTTTAATGAGGCCTGGTTAAGGTTAGGGTTAACATTGGAATAAATTAGATTTAGGGTTAGTTTGGGGTTAGGGTTAGGTTCAGGGTTAGGGTTAGCGTTCGGTTTAGGGTCAGGGTTAGGGATTTCAAGATTTGATGTATTGGCATATTACTGGGATTTGGCAATTCATTTCTGCCGTGTGTCTGTACCTTGTTTTCAAAATATATTGCTACAGATTAAGGTGTTTGAAATCATGCTATTTGGTCAGAATGATTTAGGGTTGCTTTTTTGTCATTTTGCTTCCAATGCTCAGAAATCCCCTTAAAATGTTAGAAAGAAGTATCAAGATCATGTATTCTGAACAATGTAGGTGATAGATGTCTGAAATATCACACAGGAAATCTTGTTTTATGACTATGATAGCTATCCACATAAGAGCTATATAGTCATACATATAAGAGTCATATAGTATGTACACACAAGAGTCATATAGTATGTATATGACTATGACTATGACAGCTATCCACATAAGAGCTATATAGTCATACATATAAGAGTCATATAGTATGTACACATAAGAGTCATATAGTATGTATATGACTATGACTATGACAGCTATCCACATAAGAGCTGCAAAACTGATATATAAAGTTCCGAAATCTGTAAAGAGTCAAGATGTCCTAAGTCAAGTAGGGTGGCAACCATTAGCATTGTCATACACCAAAAGAGTTCTCATGCTAGCCCACAGTGCGTACTACAGACTCAGGCCCCGTTTACACGATACCGTTTTCATTTCATATCGGATTGGTTTCATATCGGATTGGCCTTCTGTTTACACGAGACCGTTTTCATTTCATATCGGATTGGCCTTCTGTTTACACGAGAACGCACCAATCCGATATGCTTCATACCGTTTTCGCGTTTTCAAATGAAAACGCTCTGAAAGTGGCATGAAACGAATCCGATATGAAATGAAAACGGTATCGTGTAAACAGAAACATTTTCATACCGGATTGCCACCCCCAATCCGATACGAAATGAAAACGGTATCGTGTAAACGGGGCCTCAGAAATACAGAGATGAATAATCTTGTTGAGAAGGTGGATGCTTCATATTCATTTCGGAAGAAATTGAAATTGAAAGTCATTCGTCCAACGTTATAGAAGTAGGGAGTAATAGTTTCCAGCATCGTGCTGCAACAGCATGGAATTATTTGGCAGACTCAATCAAAGAATGTCAGGAACCATCAATTTTCAAACAAAAATTAAAGTCAATTCAAGAAACACTTACTAATATTTCATATACTAAAGAGAGTTCTTCTGTTTTTAATAAGAATAAGGACTTTGTATACTTTTGGAAAACACTAGGTTAATTTCTTTTATTATGGGTTGGTATTTTTAGAGACATATATTATCACATGTTAATTTAAGTTGTAAGTAATAGTATTTTAAGTAGCATCAGCCTCTGTGCTGCCAACCCCTTAACCTGCTGGAACAAATAAAATATGTATGTATGTATGTACTCAAAAGAAATGTAGAGCAAGGAATGTTATCCTACCTATGAACAGTTGATGAATACTAACAATCTTAGGAAGCAGTACAGTAAATCCCCGCATACAAGAACCTATTTTTTTGAGAGCCAGGCGGAGTTAGGTTCTTATTTCAATCAATTTCAGGGTATAAAGGTTCTTATTCGAAGATTCCCTTAAAATAAATAACATGGTCGAAAATCTCTTGATAATAACTCCTAAAAGGTTTCCACGTTGTTTTGGCAATGTTATTAAGGACCTAATAACTAATGTTAAGCTTACAAATAGCAGGGGAGGAGGTTCAGATTTTAACAGCCAACTGGGATAAAAATAAACTTAACAAGGATGATAAAAAAATCAACTTTATTACCCTTGTAATTCCTCCATCAAGCTGAAACAGGTTCTTAATTAGTAGGTGCATAACTTACGAAAACAGCCTGTAGGTTCTTAATTTTGTAGGTTCTTATATGCCGGGGTTTACTGTAGTCTCATCATATATTTCTAGTCGCTGATACGAAATTTTTGATATTTTACAGAGCCAATGGACATGTCAAATTCTTATCAAAAGGAGATAACAACAATGTAGATGACCGTGGCTTATATGCACCTGGGCAGTTTTGGTTGCAGAAGAAGGATGTTATTGGACGAGCTAAAGGGTTTGTTCCATTTGCTCATATTTCATAATTTTTCATATTTCATTATCTAAGGGAGGCAAGCCCTTCTACACAGGTATTGGTTTTCAAGGGGCCCTCCCATAAAATGCAATTAAAACTAAATTACAATAACCTAAATCTTAAAACTATTACGAAAACCATGATGCTAAAACCCTATTTACAAAATTCAAAATTTACAATTAAAATAATGATATTCGAGTAGAACTATAAACAAAGTTTGTTTGAAAGAACTTAGGGGTCATCGACAAAAGATTTTCGTCCCCGTTAACGGATTTTGTCTGTTAAGATCCGAACCCCCTCCCCCCCTTCTTAACGGACAAATTTTTTTTGCCTCCGGTCAAGGTTGCCTAGGCCCGCAAAAACCTACGTTGTTTTTACTTTATTTTCTTGCCGTCGGCCTAACTTAACAATTTGTCTTTGAGAAAGGCGAGTAGAAGTTATGTAAATTGCCGTAAATCTTTGAAGTTTTTGGTAAATACAANCAGACTCAATCAAAGAATGTCAGGAACCATCAATTTTCAAACAAAAATTAAAGTCAATTCAAGAAACACTTATAAATATTTCATATACTAAAGAGAGTTCTTCTGTTTTTAATAAGAATAAAGACTTTGTATACTTTTGGGAAACACTAGGTTAATTTCTTTTATTATGGGTTGGTATTTTTAGAGACATTTATTATCACATGTTAATTTAAGTTGTAAGTAATAGTATTTTAAGTAGCATCAGCCTCTGTGCTGCCAGCCCCTTAACCTGCTGGAACAAATAAAATATGTATGTATGTATGTACTCAAAAGAAATGTAGAGCAAGGAATGTTATCCTACCTATGAACAGTTGATGAATACTAACAATCTTAGGAAGCAGTACAGTAAATCGCCGCATACAAGAACCTATTTTTTTGAGAGCCAGGCGGAGTTAGGTTCTTATTTTAATCAATTTCAGGGTATAAAGGTTCTTATTCGAAGATTCCCTTAAAATAAATAACATGGTCGAAAATCTCTTGATAATAACTCCTAAAAGGTTTACAAAAGTGTAAACCTTTTAGGAGTTATTATCAAGAGATTTTCAACCATGTTATTTGTTTTGGCAATGTTATTAAGGACCTAATAACTAATGTTAAGCTTACAAATAGCAGGGGAGGAGGTTCAGATTTTAACAGCCAACTGGGATAAAAATAAACTTAACAAGGATGATCAAAAAATCAACTTTATTACCCTTGTAATAAGAACATATTTCCTCCATCAAGCTGAAACAGGTTCTTAATTAGGAGGTGCATAATTTTAGAAAAAAACCCTGTAGGTTCTTATATGCCGGGATTTACTGTAGTCTCATCACATATTTCTAGTCCCTGATACGAAATTTTTGATATTTTACAGAGCCAATGGACATGTCAAATTCTTATCAAAAGGAGATAACAATAACGTAGATGACCGTGGCTTATATGCGCCTGGGCAGTTTTGGTTGCAGAAGAAGGATGTTATTGGACGAGCTAAAGGGTTTGTTCCATTTGCTCATATTTCATATTTTTTCATATTTCATTATTCATCTAAGGGAGGCAAGCCCTTCAACACAGGTATTGGTTTTCAAGGGGCCCTCCCATTAAATGCAATTAAAGCTAAACTAAATTACAATAACCTAAATCTTAAAACTATTACGAAAACCATGATGCTAAAACCCTATTTACAAAATTCAAAATTTATAATTAAAATAATGATAGTCGATCATCACCCTACAAAGTTTGTTTGAAAGAACTTAGGGGTCATCGACAAAAGATTTTCGTCCCCGTTAACGGATTTTGTCTGTTAAGATCCGAACCCCCTCCCCCCCTTCTTAACGGACAAATTTTTTTTGCCTCCGGTCAAGGTTGCCTAGGCCCGCAAAAACCTACGTTGTTTTTACTTTATTTTCTTGCCGTCGGCCTAACTTAACAATTTGTCTTTGAGAAAGGTGAGTAGAAGTCATGTAAATTGCCGTAAATCTTTGAAGTTTTTGGTAAATACAACGAAAGCAGCTTAAATCCGCGAGCTCTTTTGCATATCATGTCTATCAGGATTTTCGTCCCCAAAATGACAATCTTAACGGATTCAGGTGAGACCCCCTCCCCCCCCTAACGGACAAAATCCGTTAACGGGGACGAAAATCTTTTGTCGATGACCCCTTAGGGAGGATGCCTGCTTTGACTCAACTGAAAGGCTATTCCACGACTTTGCTCCTCTGTAAGAAAAACATTTTTGGCCATTTGCTTATTTTTCATTGGTAGCCTCACGTCGTGCTGTTCTTTCAAACATTCATAATGTGTTTAAAATCAAGAAAACGCAAAATAGAACTCCTACATTAAAGACCCTTTGTCAACCAACAAATCCAGTGTTGTCAAATTAGTGTTGACAAACAGTGGCCTCCTTTGAGCATGCATATTGCAAACACGGCTAAGGCCTAAGCCAACCTCTCGTTGTTGTTGTGTTCACAAAGAGTTACGTAGCTGCGCAATATTTATTTTCTGACACACAAAGAGTTACGTAGCTGCGCAATATTTATTTTCTGACACAGAAAATATGTTCCTACGCAGGCGGGATGTTGACAAACAAGAGGAAGGCTCCATAAAATACAGGGGCTGCTTTGTTGGTTGACAAAGGGTCTTTAAGGCTTTAGTGCTAAAAGTTGTTTAATAGACAAAATCGGCTAAAGTTTGTTTACACCCAATGTAGGTTACGTGATCAATCTCTTGATAAAACATCTTTTGATTTCTTTGACATATTTCGCGCCATGAAAATTTGTGCCATGAAAGCGTAATTTGTGCCATGAAAGTGTTTTTATTCTTGCCATGAATACAAAACGTAAAATAATACTAAAACTTCCCAAAAATATGGTTACATGACTTGAAATGGGTAAAACAAGCCTTAACCGATTAGGTATATCATTGACAAAGCCTTCGACGTTTTAGAAGTAAAGTTTCGTAATTGGTTTCTTAATCTTTAGATGCAGTAACTTTCTTTGACACATAAACTACATGTCGTAAGAAAAAGACTTCAATTACGCTCAAGACACGAATTGTATTGAATATTCCTCCAGAATAAGGGTGCAAGGTGCAATGACATCTCCCGCCCAAAAAGGCTTTCAATGCTAAAGTCTGTCTCAAATTAAATGTCACATGAAAATTCCCGCGAATAAAAACAATTGAAGAGTCTTGCACAAGTAATTTTGCGTTATCGCAAATCGCATGTGACATCTAATTATTTTTTTTTTATATTTCATAAAATTTTACAAGACAAATTACCTCTACTATAAACTACAAGCTACTTTACAAACACTACGACAACGATACCCTGGGGAGCAAAAGACTATGACTACCCCGGGGCCATTACATAGAAAGTTAAGAAATAAGAAAATGATAATATGCAAACGGAAAACGAAGCTACGAGTTAAGGTAACTTTCAACCAAACAATTGCGCCTGAAGTTTTAGAGTTTAGAACCAAACATGGCAATTTACAAATTGACTATTTGGTTGCAAGCTGCCTTATGACATCACATAATTACAAACAATCTAATTTGAGATAGGCTTTAGATTTCAAACTTTCTTATTGCTTTTTGTTGCTTAATTTGTTTAGTATTATTTTTCGAAACAAATGTTTCATTTTTATAACTACCCAATACTTTGTTTCCCCAAAACATTTTTCAAAGAATCGTTTATTTTTCAGGTACCTTCCTTACATTGGTATTGTCACTATTCTTATGAATGATTATCCGAAGATAAAGGTGAGATTTTCCTGTAAAAAGAACCCCTCCCCTCCCCTGTTTTACGGCTTTATTTTCTTTGTCATCAAATTACCTTTGTGAATGATTCGTTGGAAAGCCAAGATATTCAAATACGGTAAATCCCCGCATATAAGAACCTACAAAAATAAGAACCTGAACCGCATATAAGAACAGGCTGTTTTTCCTAAATTATGCACCTCCTAATTAAGAACCTGTTTCAGCTTGATGGAGGAAATATGTTCTTATTACAAGGGTAATAAATTTGATTTTTTCATCATCCTTGTTAAGTTTATTTTTATCCCAGTTGGCTGTTAAAATCTGAACCTCCTCCCCTGCTATTTGTAAGCTTAACATTAGTTATTAGGTCCTTAATAACATTGCCAAAACAAATAACATGGTTGAAAATCTCTTGATAGCAAGTCCTAAAAGGTTTACACAAGGGACCCTTCGAATAAGAACATTTATACTCTGGATTGATCTAAGTACCTTTGAAATAAGAACCTAACTCCGCCTGGCTCTCAAAAAATGGGTTCTTATATGCGGGGATTATATGCGAGATTTTACCCTGCCTAAATGATACTTTTCGTTTTATAAATTAAGATCGATTTTTGACTACCAATAACTTGTAGAAACCGCTGAAAACCAGCATAGGTTCCAAATCTTTAAAAAGGTCGGTGTAAAATTCTGTGACCTATTTATTTGAATGGAATGTCTTGAAAGAAATTTTGGCTACTTTGCTATAATTCTACCGTTGGACTTTCCTGAAATCTGCAACAGTTTTCGAAATTAAAGGGTATTTTGAATTTCAATTCACTTGTGGATGTGACGTAATCAAATTTCTAAATCGTAAACCATAAGAGTGAAAGACTTTTGCTTGATACCATATAGTAGACTTTCATAAACTATGTTTTTCTTGAAGCAAAACCTCCTTTCTCGAAGTTTAAGAATATGGTGATTCTGTTATACTTTGTCTGAAATGTCTGCTCACACAAATATTTATGCTAAAAATTAGACAATTGCAAAAGAACCAATTTGATAGTATATTTTTAAAACCAAAGGCACTTGTCTTTCGAGTCTGTTTTCACCCATTAAACATTAAACATGTAAAACGTTGCACTAACGTGTAAAACAGTAAAACGCTCATGGGCTCATGTGTTTTGAGAACAAGAAACTTACGACGTTTGGCCTGAATTTTATCTCTTTTTCAGTACCTCATTCTGGCTGGACTTGCATTCTTCGTACTGATACACAGAGAATGACATCATCGTCGCACAGGGAAGCAAAGGAGAGACAAATTGGTGTTGCTGAGACCGAAAAGATGGAGCGAGAATGTCGAATATATCTTTCAGCTTCGTCATTAGCTTTATTCCATTACTTACAGTAGCTGTTTAAGAATAGGAAATTGATAAAAGAAAATACTGAATTCGATTTTGAATTTGGGACTTCGGAAAACAGGCCTAATTTTCGACATTGCATGGATGGTTAATGCATCTTTTATTTGATTTTATGGCTTGGAAGGAACTTCAGGTACGCTGCTATAATCTTATGCGTAGCATTTCTAATATCTTGATTATTTTCAGAATAACAGCTGTTTTCTTTTTATTGAAAGAACTCGTGAAATGTTTTGAAAAAATTTAGATAATTGTAGATCCTAAATTAAAATATAAAAAACGGTACAATCTTCAAGAAAACCATAGTGTATGAAGGTCTATAATATGGCTGCAAGCAGAAATCTGTACCTTTTCTAGTTTACGATTTAGCAATTTGATGACGTCACATTCTTAAAACTGGCCCAAGCCAAGAAGACGCTGTAATTCTGAAAATGATCAAGATATCAGAAATGCTACATATAGGATTAAAGCAAAGTACTTGAAGTTCCTTTCAAGCCATTAAGTCAAACGGAAGATGCATTAACCATCCGTGCAATGTTTATTGAAGATGCCAAAGATTTGGAGGTTATGCTATTTAGGATAAGACGCAGCACATGTGGCTTCAGATTTAAACCATTCAAGTAGAAAATACGAGCTAAGATACTTACGTTATTCCAGTTACTTCTAAGATCCATCATCCCTTTCAGTGCTTGTACTTTGCTGTTATACTGAAAACAATTAAGTTTACGGTAAACGTTTATAGTACAAGATTGGTTTTTTTAAAGATGCCAAAGATTTCGAGGCTGGGCTAATTTTCGGATGGCTTGGTGATCATTTTTCTAATTTTTCTTAGCATAATGGTCAAATCTTTTAGAAAATTTTATGCGATTGGTTTTATACATCTTTCTTTGACTGACAAAAGTTTAGATACTTTAAAGTTTTGCAGCTTTTTGATAGGCGATATCACACAGACATCCATCTTTTTTTGAAAAATGAAAACTTTATTTTGAAGATAAATCCTCATACTTCACATAGGCACAAACCAAACGTTCATATCTTTT
>REGM01000049.1:739252-754265 GCA_004194415.1 Aurelia aurita
CCAAAAAAAATACCCCTGGGGGGCGCACCCCCCCCAGAAACCTTTACCATGGAAAGAACCCCCCCCCCCCCCCCCCGTGTCTAAATCCCATTTGCCCTGAAATAAACGAGAAACAAAACAAACGACAGCCCCATGCTTTTTATGCCCAAAGCCCAAACAAAAGATAAACACAAAGGGACAATAACAAACAAAGCGGATATTTCTTCAGGGGATTGGAAATTACAATCAGCCAAATAAATGGAACGATGCGGAGTCAGTTATATAATATTCCTCCTGTGCAGGCGGATTGTGAAAAATGTCCTAAACAAAAGAGCAAACAAAAGATGGACTTGGTACATTGTAGAAATCTAACAAAAGACGGATAGAGATAAACCAATCACGTGTCCGTAATATGGATCGGATATGACAATCAAAAATCAAAATAAAGGAAACCATTGTACAGCCATCTTCCTCTTCCCACTTTCACGTCGCGTAAAGAGGATCGAGGTAAAACAAAACAAAATGTCGAAGCCAGGTAAGTTCGTGTTATTTTGATCCATTTGTTTGTATTTATTGCGGTAATTTAGCAGCATAAAACGTGAAGAGGATCGAGGGCTTACTGGTGGTCAAGTTTTGCAAACGAGTTGCAATCTGCAGCAGCTCGAGGACCGAGGGGCAAATCACTGATTATAATCTCGTACACTTTTCAAAATAATCACAAAATAATCCCAAAATAATCAATTATGAAAAGGTCTTGAGAAGGAGGATCAGGGGCGTAACTTGACCATTATTATTGGAGGGGTGTATGAAAATTTTGCCCTGCCAGAGCAGAGACGACCGAAATGGCCACGTTTTGCAAACGAGTTGCAGGAGTTGCAATATGCTGCAGCTCGAGGACGAGGTTCGAGAAGGGGTTGAGGACATTCGCGCATACTTTTGGGAATTAATAATCGACAGGTAAAATTTGAAAAGTTCTTGAGAAGGAGAGAGACACGAAGGTTGTTTATCCTTGCTATGGATCATATTAAATATTGTTTCAGAATTTGCCACGAGTGCTAGAGCACTCCATAAAACGCAGGGGGATCGAAGGGTAATTTCTGGAGAGGGTTTTCCTAAGATTGCTTGATTTTATCATTCTAATCAGGTAAATTTGAAAGAAAGACAACGCGTAAATTCTAGGGTAAATGATAACGACATGCAAAATGTTGCGAAATAGGAATTTGAGCCAAGCAGCAAGAGCCTTGGCCTTGCTATGTTACCCTCCCCCGCCCCCCTCTGGTTGTGAACGTTGCAAAACCAAGCTCGTTTTACGTTGGATCTTTTAAGATTCAGCTCAGTGAAAACGTTCGATTAGCACTGCTTATGTAATCAAAATCTGGGCTTTCTTTACGATAGTCTAATGTTTGCTTTGAAAATGCAAACAAATTTGTGCAGCCTAGCCTAGCACACAGGTCCACAGTGCAAAGGACCTGCGCCTCCCTCCGTGAACCTCCGCCTCCCTCCGTGAACCTCCATTCCCCTATTAGATTACAAGGGGAAGTGTACTTGCAAAAATCTCCTACATTGTTGTTGATACGAATGTCTTCCAATGTCACGAAAACCTCCAGAAAATGTTTGCAAAATTCTCCTACCTCTCTAGAGAGAAGTAGGCCGTACACAGCTTCCAGACATGACCGTACACAGCAATCCCAGCAATCCCTAGCCTGTGGGCAGACCCATTGTCCAAAGGAGGTAAGGCTTACCTCCTTTGGACAATGGGTCTGCACACAGGCTAAGCAATCCCAGGCTGTGTGGTCTTTGCAATCTTCAAATGAAGGTTGTTATGGGTTATGCCATCGGTTTTGAACTCAAACAAGGGAAATTCCTGAAAAACAATTATAGGATTAGGAGATCTTTGTTCCCATCATTGTGCTTTCAAGGTATGTTGATGTTGTTTTTACAGCCAATAAGATGTTTTGATGCTTTGTTTGTGCGCCAAATGAAAAGCAAGACAAAGAGAACCTAGGCCAGAAACGCCTTTCAGATAATACGAAAGTCGACTTTGGCGCCACAAAGGATCATGGTTAGCAATGGGTCTTTAAAAGTGTGTACAAAATTTTAATCGACTTAAAATTGTAGGAAAGGATTTGGAATTCTGTTGTTCCGATCCCAGGCATCATTGTTCCAAAATTCAATCCGGTCACCATTATGCTAGACTTGCTCCAAGTCTATTTCACGAAGTCCCTCTGACCGATCCCTTTCCCATCGTTCCTGGATCCGCCATTCCAACATTCCGTAGCGAAACAAAGACCACTTTGTTCCTTTACGGAATGCTGGATTAGCGGATCCGGGAACTATGAGAAAGGGATCGGTCAGAGGGACTTCATGAAATAGACTTGGAGCAACCATTATGCTGGCACACAAGGAAAACCATAAGGGCAACCTGCTCACAAGAATCTTCCAGGCTGCTCAGTAAAAATCCACTTCAATTCGAGAGAAATTCTGAAAAAATCAAGAATACCTTAGATTAAAAAATTCAGCAAGCTGTATTGCTACCCTTCCAGTACCCTAGATTTCATGCCTTATTATCGTTCGTCTCTTAATTCTCTTTTCTCAAGTACCCAAGCAAGGTACCTTTCCCGGAAAAGTGGCAGGATCTAATCCATCCAATCCAGTGCTCTCTAATGGTGTCATTCCTCTATCACCGAACATCAGAAATTCAGATATTCTTGCCTCACTCCTACTCCAAGCAACTGTGTCTGTTCTGCCTCAGGAGGTTCCCCACGTTTTTATTATCCCTTTTTCCTTGAAGAAATTAAACTCTGACCTGAAACAAGAACATCAGACATCGAAAGAGGACCCATCCAGTGGGGACATATTTTGGGAAGGCAGGTCCATGTGCCAGTGAGACCGAAAGTTGATCCAGTGAGAACATATTTTAGGGAACACATGTCCCTGTGCCCCCTATTCCTGAATTTTCGTCAGTTTCCCAGAAACTCCGCTTTTAACCAATTTTAGGAGGCTTAGAATGGCACTTTTTCCTTTGTCCCATAAGCATTCTTCGTCTCGTCTGAGGACAAAAATTTGACTTAAAAGTTACGTATTTGCCGAGGAGAGTGCAGTTAAAGGGTTTTCAAAGCCTGGTGTTAAATATTTGTAAACTTGGCGGACAGTTGTGTTTGCAGTTGTTTGCTTGTGATTTGAAGTGTAGCCTTTCACATCACACAGCTGATAAAATGTCTACTTTAGTTATCCTTAGTTTTATACAAAGAAATGCTAAGTATGCTGCATTACCATGGGTACCAAAGTCGCAAGTATTTCTTCAGGGTGGCTTCGTCTGATCCAGTTAGTGCGATCCAGATTGGCGTTGTAATTAAATGTTGGTGTGTTTTGTCAAACGTGGGGCGTTTGTTTGAGACTCCTGATAGTTTTGGAAAAACATTTTTCGGGCATCTTTCGGACATGTCTTTGCCCCAATGTTTCCCATTGCATTCAAGGCCTTGTCCAATGTCGAGAACTTTGACCCATCAAAGTAGGCGAACTAACTCGTGATGTTAACTTTGACAAAAAGGTTCAACGTAGAGCCCTTTGATGTCCTTTCTGCCGACTTTGAAGGGTCATAGGGCGCTGACCCTTCTTGTCCCTGGAACCGCCTTCAAAAGGCCCACTCTTAGGCTATGTTCACATTGCTCCGTATTCATTTTTATCCGTTTTCATTTTGATTCGTTTTACCCGTTCACACTGCTTTGGGTAATTATGAAAACGCTGCGAAAACGATGAAGCGTTCACACTGCTCCGGATAAAANGTCGTCTGAGGCTATGTTCACATTGCTCCGTATTCGTTTTTATCCGTTTTCATTTTGATTCGTTTTACCCGTTCACACTGCTTTGGGTAATTATGAAAACGCTGCGAAAACGATGAAGCGTTCACACTGCTCCGGATAAAAAAGAAAACGCTATCAAAACGAGACCAACGTTTACAGCCCTGAAAATTGGTGACAAACTTTTCAAAGATTTCTCCAAGCATTAGATTAGCCTTGAGTGACTCAGCAATGTTGAGAACTTGTCGAAATTGGCACGTGCTAAGCATTTTGTTGTGTTGTTGTAGTTGCTAGCGTTTTCAAAAGTATCCGTTTTTGCGTTTTCGGTGCTCACACTGCGTTTTGCGTTTTCAAAAGTATCCGTTTTCAAAGTGCGTTTTCAAAAGTCTCCGTTTTCAGGGTGGAGCAGTGTGAACGCAAGGTAAAAACGGATACTTTTTTATCCGTTTTCATATGAATACGGAGCAGTGTGAACGGGGCCTTAAACAGGGGCTTTTTTCCTGCCAAGACGCAGGATCTCTCCATTGAACTGCAAGAGAACTATGATCTTTTTTGATCCCAGCTTGGTTTGAGACAAAGGGAGCAAGATCATAGAAATACAAGAATCTCCGTCTGATCTAAGTTTTGCCGATTCCCTTTAGGCAAAATGGGAACGAAATAGCAACAGCCTCCTTTCGCTTCTTTTACCGACTTAAGCGTCAAGAATTAATCGCTTCTCTTTCCCGAAAACACTGCAAGGTGGTTTCTGAGTGCCTTAGCAGAGTTTTATTACACTGAAAAAGAAACAACGAACAGAGAGTTCTAAACTGTTCATCCTCGAAATGCTCACTGGCGACAACGAGAGAAAACTGCATCAAAATTACTGATATTTCCTCATTTTCTTATTGTTTCTGGGGATTGTATGGGGAACTGCCCCAACTCCCACCGCTCTCACCCGTCTGCACGGTCCTGCCTGCTATTAAGGGCTCTGGGGCAACCGACATGCAATGCTATCGTTTGTTTTGTTTTTGGTGGATTTCATTCAATTCAATTAAAGTCCAATCTATAACACATGTAAAGAGAAATATGGCCGCATCTGGAGCTGCAGCATGAAATTAGGCCACCTTTACAACTAGGGTTGCAATGCATGCCGGTTGCCCAAGAGCCTTAAGTCGCAGCCTTTTATTAAGGGCCTGATTACATGAGAGTTTTCAACCCCGGGGTTGAGTTTCAACCCACCTAACTGAGTTGAAATTAATTTGCCAACCGAGGGGGAAAAAAAACAACCGAGGGGAAACTCAACCCCGGGGTTGAAAACTCTCATGTAATCAGGCCCTTAGAAGCCATTTTTTCGGATTTTAAAGATGTCTTGTTCTCTTTCAGGATGTCACTGTGGGCCCGGTTATCCTACCCCCCTGGACGCCATGAAAAATGGGCCTAGGGAGAAGATAGTCTATCTCCCCTGCATCTACAACGACACTGGTATTGATGCCCTTGATTACGTCGCAACAGTTGATATTGACCCGGAGTCAGAAAACTACTGCAAGGTACGAAATATCTTCTTTTATTTATTTATTTATTCATTTATGAATTCTGTAGACTTTGTCAGAGGTGCATGGTCATGAAATCTTGATTGGCTGGTAAAATTATACACACCTCCGCAAATGGGCCTATCAGATAGCGTGAAAAGCACACAAAATTTAAGTGAATGGTAGAGAACTCGAAGTTCTTGTTGATTAAAGGTTCGTTAACGTTAAGGCTTCAAATAAATTCCTTTTGCCTGTTTTCTACGTCGGAGAGATTTTTAATTTGGTCCGCGAAGTTGTTTCACATAGTCTCGCGTCCAATCGCACAAATGTAAATTATCTTCTAAATTTTTCTACGCAGTTAGCTAGGCCAATATTTGAAAGGGTGTGTCAGTTTCTCTGCCAATCAAAATTTGGTTGCCATGCTGTACCAGCTAGATGATACGAAACTACCTTAATTCCATTTAAAGGCAGTCTGTCACGCATCTGATTGGCTGCAGTAAAATCAGAGCTCAACACAACGAATGTCTTTGTGAATCTATGCATTGGGAACAAAGGAGGGCTGATCTGTACCACTTTCTACAGCCGCAGAAAGTGATTAGGATCAGCAGCCATTCAGTTCTCCTATTCTTTGTTTTGTCCTGATCACCCAATCAGATGCGTGACAGACTGCCTTTAAACTCGAAACTATAAACAGCTTTTATAATATTCCCGTCGTAAATGGGAACTTATATAGGCTTGTTATAAGTATAAGTCTAAAGTTTTATTTTTCTCGTAGGTAATTCACCGAACACCGATTCCCATCAAAGGTGCTGAGCTGCATCACAGTGGCTGGAATTCATGTAGCAGGTTGGTAATTTGATTTCGTTGTCCTTGAGTAAGTCATGAAAAGTGTCGAAATTTGCCAAAATTTACAATTTGAGTTATCCAACCATTTCAAGGAACTCGAATTTAAAGTCTGTCTCCACTTAGATGTCACGTGAAAATGCCCGCGAATAAAAACAATTCAAGAGTCTTGCACGAGTAATTTTGCGTCATCTAATTTGAGATTAGACTTGCCCCAAGTCATTTCATGAAGTCCGTCTGACCGATCCCTTTCCTATCGTTCCTGGATCTGCCATTCCAACATTCCGTAGCGAAACAAAGGCTTTTATTCCTTTACGGAATGTTGGATTAGCGGATCCGGGAACTATGGGAAAGGAATCGGTCAGACGGACTTCATGAAATAGACTTGGAGCAAGTCTAATTTGAGATAGACTTTAATTTACAGTGAAAATACTAACTTAGATATGAACATTTATTTCACGAAAGTCGATCATTCTGTTCTAAATTTTTACGCGAATTGCTTAAGCTTTTTTTGAAAATGCTTCATAGGGGACTAAAAATTGGATCAAACCTTGACAAGTTGCTAGCTTTAGAGTTACGATAATAGACGATTCCGGAAAAGATGGCGTCGACAGGCATTTGACCAACATGCATTGCGTTTGATGATCGAATTTCTATAAAATCACTGTTGATTCCATTATAGAACGCAATGCATCTTGGTCAAATGCCCCCCGACGCCATCTTTTCCGGAATCGTCTATTCCATCNGATCACCCAATCAGATGCGTGACAAACTGCCTTTAAACTCGAAACTATAAACAGCTTTTATAATATTCCCGTCGTAAATGGGAACTTATATAGGCTTGTTATAAGTATAAGTCTAAAGTTTTATTTTTCTCGTAGGTAATTCACCGAACACCGATTCCCATCAAAGGTGCTGAGCTGCATCACAGTGGCTGGAATTCATGTAGCAGGTTGGTAATTTGATTTCGTTGTCCTTGAGTAAGTCATGAAAAGTGTCGAAATTTGCCAAAATTTACAATTTGAGTTATCCAACCATTTCAAGGAACTCGAATTTAAAGTCTGTCTCCACTTAGATGTCACGTGAAAATGCCCGCGAATAAAAACAATTCAAGAGTCTTGCACGAGTAATTTTGCGTCATCTAATTTGAGATTAGACTTGCCCCAAGTCATTTCATGAAGTCCGTCTGACCGATCCCTTTCCTATCGTTCCTGGATCTGCCATTCCAACATTCCGTAGCGAAACAAAGGCTTTTATTCCTTTACGGAATGTTGGATTAGCGGATCCGGGAACTATGGGAAAGGAATCGGTCAGACGGACTTCATGAAATAGACTTGGAGCAAGTCTAATTTGAGATAGACTTTAATTTACAGTGAAAATACTAACTTAGATATGAACATTTATTTCACGAAAGTCGATCATTCTGTTCTAAATTTTTACGCGAATTGCTTAAGCTTTTTTTGAAAATGCTTCATAGGGGACTAAAAATTGGATCAAACCTTGACAAGTTGCTAGCTTTAGAGTTACGATAATAGACGATTCCGGAAAAGATGGCGTCGACAGGCATTTGACCAACATGCATTGCGTTTGATGATCGAATTTCTATAAAATCACTGTTGATTCCATTATAGAACGCAATGCATCTTGGTCAAATGCCCCCCGACGCCATCTTTTCCGGAATCGTCTATTCCATCATTTCTCCCTGAATAAACTGAAATAAGCTGTTTATAATTTTCATACAAGTGGTTCACATTTTCCATTTTTCTCCTCTATACCTTAGGGCAAGGTCCTGCTTTTTGCCGTTTTTAGTGTTCACAGTTCTCTCCTGATGGTCAATCCTGCAAAAATCAAGCAATCAATGAATCAGTAAAATCATTGATGCAGTCATTTAATCGATCAATCAATCAATCAATCAATCAATTCAATGTATCTTTCTTCTATTGGGCAAGGTCCTGCTTTTTGCCTTTTTTTAGTGTTGATAGTTCTCTCCTGAAGGTCAATCCTGCAAAAATCAAACAATCAATGAATCAGTAAAATCATTGATGCAATCATGTAATCGATCGATCAATCAATCAATCAATCAATATATCTTCTTTCTTCAGTTGTTATGGTGATAAAACGAAGAAAAGAAACAAACTGATTATGCCTTCAATCAACTCGACCAATATTTTCGTTTTCGATACGAGCGATGAAAGAGCACCAACTCTTCACAAGGTAACCTATAACCCATAACTTGCGCCCAACTTGCGGCTGCTTTTCTTTAGTCTTTATTTCTTTAAAGACCCATGACTGACCAGCATCCTTTGCGGCCCTCGAATGCTCTTCACCACACCTTCCACTATTTTCTGGATACAGAAAATAGCACTGTTTGTAATCCGTTTTAATCTTCGATTGAAATAACGTAAATGGCCAACAACTTATATCAGTAGTCTCTTTAGTTCATAAACAATGCATTTAGGCATGTATTTTCGTACTGCATAGTCAGCGTTGTGCAAATTGGAGGATGTTTCCTGTTTTTTTTTTGTCTTTTGTATTAGTTACTTTATTGTCTTTTTTCTCTCTAGCAGTCACGTGTAGTGCTATGTTCGTATTTCCTGTTTTATGTTGCCATGAGGAGCACAGGTGACATTTGTCTTGCAACACATCATCAACGAATTTTTTCAAAATAATTAATATATCAAATTAAAGCTGAAATTCTCCCGTTTCTTATGGTGTAATTTTATTCTGAGTTTGTTTGGTTTTGGAAGGCTGGTTGATCCACGAGGAAGGGGGAATAATTTGAAAAAAAGCGAATGCCACAGACGAATGTCACCTGTGCTCCTTCCTCGTGGATCAACCACCCTTCCAAAACCAAACAAACTCAGAATAAAGTTGCACCATAAGAAACGGGAGAATCTCAGCTTTAATTTGATATATTAATTATTTTGAAAAAATTCGTTGATTATGTGTTGCAAGACGAATGTCACCTGTGCTGTGTTGCAAGACGAATGTCACCTGTGCTGCCATGAGGTAGTTGTAGTTTTTCACTCCGATTGGTATTGTTCTGGTAGTAGGGTATCGTATCTTGTAAGTAGTGTAACAAGTAATATGTATTGTAAGTCTTTTAATGGAATGTATAAATAAAAAAAAAAATTGGAGGAAATAAAAAATGAACCGTACCTCACGTACCTCCTCATATGGAGCAAAGTGAATATGAATATGCATTTTTAAGAGCCGGTGGGTCAAAATTTACAGCGTTAAGCTGGTTTGTTGGTCTTCATCCTCGAAACAACAGATCGTAGTTACTTCTTTGATTCCACTTGGAGTTGTATCAAGATCTAAAGGCGATTCTTCATCACTGCAGCCATGTGATAAATAAATTCTCTGTTTGCAGGTCATAAAAGCTAAGGATGTGTTTGAGAAGGCAGGCATTGGTTATCCTCATACATCACATTGTTTGGCTGATGGTCAAATTATGATAAGTGGAATGGGGGATGAGAATGGCAATGGAAAAGGTAATGTAAACAATAGACAATAACGCTAAAGATGGCAGCCGCTTAAAGCATGCTGGTAAAATGCTCCCTGACGACCACCTAACAACATAGAAATTCTGGTCTGCCGTTTCGACTAGCTAGTTGTGGTAAAGTTCGGAACAAGTAATCAATGTAAACAAATAGGACAATTTCGTAATTCGAACGCGAATCTTTAATTAAAACTTCAAGTCGAATCAAAACTTTATTTGTCCTGCTTTGGAAAGGTTTCCTTTCGAACCACGAATCCAAGGTCGATTCGAATTCAAGCTAGCTAGTCGAAACGGCAGACCAATATTTTTATGTTGTTTAGGTTGTCGTCAGGAAGCTTCTTTACCCGCATACTTTGCAGCAAAACACAACAGAGTCTTTGGAGCTGCCATCTTTAGCGTTATAGTCTATTCTTATTATACCGGGCGGGAAAAAACAATTCCCGTTTGGAAAGCTACATTTCTCTGGATATCCAAGCAATAATATTGGAAAATGCAATGTCTGATAAAGAACATGTTCGATTAGATTTAAAAATTTACCTGGCTGAAATCGACCACTCTGTTCTAATTCTATAAGGCATTTTCTCGAGAAAGCCCCTACAAGAATCTAGAATCCAGAAATGACAATAATGCATAAGAGCCTTCCTTTTTGTTGAATAGAAAATAGGTGTGTTTATGGCGTGGCCTTTCAAGAGGCCTTCCTCACGATCACTGACCGTGTGGCCGTAGTGTTCTGTTGACTCTGCAAGAAACCTTCAAAACCGGCCAAAAATCGTGATCAAACCTAAGATATTATCGTTAGCAATGACTTGTATGCAATGATCTAATCAGCAGCCCCCCTAGTCTTTCTGACGCATAAAATACCCTATGCGTTATAGGGTTAAGTATTTGAATTTCACACAAAAATATACGAGGATTGCATCTTTGATCTCTAAGTTGTGCTCGCAGCTTATCAAGTTATTTTTGTGTACAGGTGGATTTCTGTTGCTGGACGGAGAGACATTTGATGTGACAGGCAAGTGGGAAAGTGACGACAGCACATGTCCTTTTGGTTATGATTTTTGGTACCAACCCCGCCATAATGTGATGGTTAGCAGTGAATGGGGTGCGCCCAATGCGTTTATGAAAGGATTTGACTTGGAGGATCTCAAAGCTGGTGAGAAACATTCAATTTTGAAATTTTCGACTTCCAGTATTTGTTGGAGATATTTTGCACTTTTCTTCTAAAAAACCCTACTACAATAAACTCTCTCTAAACCGGACACTGTCGAGACTAACTGACTGTGCCCACTTCAACGATGTGTCGGCCTTACAGGGGGACATTTTATTAAAATCTGATAATCAGAATGAAAATGTAGTGTCCACTCCACTTTAACGACGTTTCTACGTGGCTATTCTGCGGATTTGCAAGATTTTAGTCTAAAAATTAAGGTCTCAGGGACAGGGTTGTATTATCAAGGAGCCCGTTCATTTTATCGTTTTTTCAATGTTTAATTGAACGTCGAAACAATTTTTTGGGATTACCAATAATGAAATATTTTTTGAGTTGATAGTTGATTGACGGACTGAACTGATTCGTTGATTGATTGAGTAATTGATTAATTGATTGACTTTGATTAACTGATTGGATTGATTGGCCAGTTAAATGATCTACTTATTTTTCGAGTGATTAATTACCATCTCTAGTGATTAACTACTTCCACACTAATGAAAGTAGGCATAACTACGCTACACGCAAAAGTGAAAACTAAGAGATCCCTAAAACACAGAAAATGGGGTGAAAAAATGTTGTTAAATAAAGGAGCCTGTTTATAAATTTTAAAAACATGATGCAAGTAAAAGCACTTGCAAAACATTTTAAACACAGAATAATAAAAAACTAGTAAATTTACTTAGATTTCGACTGATAACATACCGTTCCGTTATGACCTCACAGTGTCTTTCCTTTATATATTTAGCATCTTTGTTAAATTTTGAAATAGTTGCATTGTACTAGTACTATTTTATTTCTAATTCTACCTTTTTCATTTAAGTCGACGGCCTAGGCTCGATAAGCTATGCTTGTCTTGGGTCGTATAGAATACAGATTTTTTACTGATAACTTTGTATTAGGATGTTTTTCTTTGAATAAAATTGAATTGAATTGAATCTCTCTGTGCAGGATTGTATGGTCGCAATTTACATGTTTGGGACTGGAAAGAACGCAAACATATGCAGACGCTTGATCTAGGAGATGAGGGACAAATTCCTTTGGAAGTTCGATTCTTGCACGATCCGGATGCAACTGACGGATTTGTTGGTTGTGCTTTGAGTACTACTGTCTTCCGATTCTATAAAGCTGAGGTAAGATAATTTAGGGTGTGTTTGATTGGTACCAATTCTGAAAACGGTACACTTGGTAGACTCGGAATTTGTGTGTGATTGACTCTGAAATTCTCAAAACGATGGGTTTGGTAGGTTTGGAAGGCCTTCTCAACCTTCTGCTCCAAAAGGCAGAAGGTTTGGCAGACTTCGGAGAGAAGAATTCGAATCGAACACAGTATTCGACCTATCGAATTGAAGCCATCAGTCTGTATTGTACTTTTGTTCGATCGGCCGAATACTGTGTTCGAACTCTCCAAAACCTGTTGTTTTAAATATTTTTGTGTTTGCTTGGGAAATTTATTTCCGTCTCTACAAAGTCTACTGTTTTCAGAATCTGGTAGGTTTGGAATTACCAAAAAACACACCTTATCTGATGTACATGAACTATAAGAAGATTAGGAAGATTATTGCAAATATTCGCTATATTTAATGAATGATAGAAAAAGGAAGAAAATCCAGAAGATTCATAATCAGTCTAAAAAATTATTGAAGAGTTGTCTTTATGTTTCTTTTATTATGATATTTTTAGGATGGAACCTGGAAGGCCGAGAAAGTCATCGATGTCCCAGGAAAGAAAGTTGAAGGCTGGGCTCTTCCAGAAATGCCAGGTAAATAAATAGAGTTTGTACAGGAGTTTAAAACTTTTTCAACTACAGGGTGTCCCAAACAATTGTTCGACGTTTGATTAAATATTGAAAAATAACGATAAAATTAACAGGCTCCATGTTAAGATACCCCTATGTCTAAGATCTTAAATTAATCTTAGACGCAAGAATCTTGCAAATCCGCTGAAAATTCACTGAGTTATGAGCTTTTAAAGATCAAGTTTGTGCGAAAGCTGAAACCAGAGACCCCAAGACGACTTGTTATGCAAAAATTCCGAAAATCGAAGTAAATGAAGGGTAGTTAATGCTGTACCTCTGTTTAATATCAAAGCGAACCTAATAGGATTTCGAAAGTAATGTAATTCTTGTAACCATTGTCATAATTGGCTTTTTCAAACTTTGCTCAACAAAATTCCTCAAAGCATGCATACGCTTGAATTAATTTTCGAGAGAGTTTGGTTATCGAAAATCCTTTCCAAATCCATTTGGTTTGCTCTGAAATAAACTAGAAACAAAACAAACTACAGCCCCATGCCACATTCACAACAAATGCTATGGTGAAGCCTCTGGTTTCAGCTTTCGCACAAACTTGAACTTCAAGAGCTTGTAGCTCCGTGAATATTCAGCGGATTTGCAAGATTCTGGTGCCTAAAATTAATTTAAGATCTCAGGGAAGGATTTTCTTTCCAAGAAGCCCATTCATTATATCGTTATTTTTTAAAGTGTACCGTTGAAGAGGGCCTAACTATTCTATTTTTTATTTTTTAATATTTAATTAAACTTCGAACAAAATTTTGAGACACCCTGTATTTTTACAGGTCTTTCACAACTGAGGTTCTGATAGAGGTTTTGGGAGCAAGGGAGCAGGACCTGACCTAAATAGGGCTGGGAGCAAGGAGCATACAAATCTTTGCGGATGACGAAAATGCCCAGAAATCAAGTCCAATTTAAAAGGGAGCATATGCTGCTTTTAATGAGAGAAAGGTTCTATCTTCNAGGAAGGATTTTCTTTCCAAGAAGCCCATTCATTATATCGTTATTTTTTAAAGTGTACCGTTGAAGAGGGCCTAACTATTCAATTTTATTTTTTAATATTTAATTAAACTTCGAACAAAATTTTGAGACACCCTGTATTTTTACAGGTCTTTCACAACTGAGGTTCTGATAGAGGTTTTGGGAGCAAGGGAGCAGGACCTGACCTAAATAGGGCTTGGAGCAAGGAGCACACAAATCTTTGCGGATGACGAAAATGCCCAGAAATCAAGTCCAATTTAAAAGGGAGCATATGCTGCTTTTAATGAGAGAAATACCTCATTCACACTAAGCAGTTAAACCAGCTTTATCTAGCCCAGGTTAAATTTCAACCAATCAAATGCATTCGATTTGTTGGATCGACCAATTAGAACGCAGCATTCAATAACCTGGCTTATTTTAAGCTGCCAGTGTGAATGGGGTAAAAGGTTCTATCTTCTGACCATATCTGTCTCGTTTCCAGGTTTGATTACAGACATCATTGTCTCATTGGATGACAGGTACCTTTTCTTCAGTAACTGGTTGCATGGAGATGTGAGACAATATGACATAACGAACCCAGCGAAACCTAAATTGGTTGGCCAGGTATGAATTAACATAGTATTGTAAAAATACTTGCATTGTCATTTACATACACATTAGCCTTAGAAAGATTATGCAGGTTTAAAATCATCAAAGTGAAACATGAGTAGCAAAGGACCTAAACAGGATCCTTGGAGCATTCCATGTGTGATTATTATTATCAATTTATATACAGTAGGCATAAAAGTACAAAATAGCTATAAAATAAGAGCTAATTCAAGCCTATTATTTTCTTGTATATATACTGTATGTATATACTGTACCGGGTGTCCCAAAAAAAAGTATACAGATTTGGTCAATCCTAACGATCAGAATTTAGCATGAATCAATCCGAAATCATTTTTAAAACATTGCTCGATAGTTAACTTGAACATAGATACCTTGTTTGTTGACATTGGTGCTATCAATTTATTTACAGTAGGCATAAAAGTACAAAATAGCTATAAAATAAGGGCTAATTCAAGCCTATTATTTTCTTATTTCGGCGGAGCCGCAAATCTATTCGAGTTGAATCAGATCGATTTAATGGATGTATGCGGGGGTCAAGGGTCAAACGGGTCAAACGTCACAAGCAGTGGTAACAAAGCATCCCTTGTTTTGTGGAATGTATATTTGTCTGATTTCATTTGTGGAGACGAAACAACCTATTTTGGTATAAAGAGCGGTAAACAAGGTCACACGGGTCAAACGTCAAAGGCAGTGGTAACAAAGCGTTCTTAATCTGTCTCTTGTTTAGTGGAATTTTTATTTGTCGGATTACAGCCGTGGTGACGAAACAACTTTAATGGGTGATTGAAATTT
>REGM01000049.1:774103-788019 GCA_004194415.1 Aurelia aurita
AAAGAAACCTAATGTTTTAACAGAATGTCCCAAACTGCTAAGAATCAATGTTTTGATTAGAAAAAACAATTGAGCTGGAGCAAGTGATGAAAAATAGTCAAGCTTGGAAGAAAACTAATTCAGTATCTTTGTGGCACGTTTAAGTTATTGCAATTGTGAAGCGATAAAAGAATGAAGAGATAGAAGGAAACCTAATGTATTAACAGAATGTCCCAAACTGCTAAGAATCAATGTTTTGATTAGAAAAGAATTGAGCTGGAGCAAGTGATGAAAAATAGTCAAGCTTGGAAGAAAACTAATTCAGTATCTTTGTGGCACGTTTAAGTTATTGCAATTGTGAAGCGTTAAAAGAATGAAGAGATAGAAAGAAACCTAATGTTTTAACAGAATGTCCCAAACTGCTAAGAATCAATGTTTTGATTAGAAAAAACAATTGAGCTGGAGCAAGTGATGAAAAATAGTCAAGCTTGGAAGAAAACTAATTCAGTATCTTTGTGGCACGTTTAAGTTATTGAAATTGTGAAGCGATAAAAGAAAGAAGAGATAGAAAGAAACCTAGTGTATTAACTTTCAAATAGCTGAGAGTCACTATTTTGACGAGAAAAGGATTGAACTGGAGCAAGTCATAAAAAGAGTTGGGAATATTGCGAGAAAACTAATGCAGTGTCTTTGTTGGCACATTTATGGCCATTTATGAAGTGATACAAGAATGAAGAGCTAGGAGATTTTTAACACATTAATGATACGTTTAAACTGCCTACAGTCAACGTTTTGATGAGAAAGGAGTCGAGCCGGAAAAACTGATGAAAAATATTCACCGATAGGAAGAAAAAGAAAACATAAGGTCACTTCATGCTTTTTTTTAGCGAAGTTAGGTCCTTTTGAAATTAATCAAACTGATTTCATCCTTCTGCGATGCAGGAATGAAATGCTATCATAGCTTCCAAATCTTTAAAAGACATTGCATGGATGGTTAATGCATCTTTCATTTGATTTTATGGCTTGAAGGGAACTTTAGGTACGTTGCTATACTCCTATGTGTAGAATTTCTAATATCTTGATTATTTTCACAATAACAGCGGTCTTATTTTTATCGAAAGAACTCGCCAAAAGTTTTGATAAAAATCAAAATAATTGTAGATCCTAAAGTAAAATATGAAAAACGGTACAATCTTCAAGATATGAAGGTCTATAATATGGCGGTAAGCAGAAATCTGTAGCTTTTCTAGTTCACAATTTAGCAATTTGATGACGTCACATTCTCAAAACTGGCCCAAGCAAAGAAGACGCTGTAATTATGAAAATAATCAAGATATCAGAAATGCTACATATAGGATTATAGCAAAGTACTTGAAGTTCCTTTCAAGCCATTAAATTAAGTAGAAGATGCATTAACCATCCGTGTATGTGTTTTTAAGGATGCCAAAGGTTTGGAGGCTATGCTGAAATGCTAAGACTTTTTAAACGGACTTTAGTTGACACATTTAGTAGTTAATGTGCTGTACCACTCAATTTAATCATGTTTATATTTGCGTATTTGTATATAGTGTAGAAAGATATTCGCACATGTAGCAAAAAGACTGTCTTTTCTTGAACGGCAATAGATTCAATACCCCCAGAGGGCACATGTATATTCTGGGTACTGGGGACGTGCCATCCGGAAGGGTATCGTTTTCACGATTTTAGTATAAGGAACGGTACCGATTTCCAGGATTTTGGTATAAAGGACGGTAGCAATTTTCATGATTTTGGTATACAGAAGTAATAAATAGGCAAATTTTTTGAAAAATTGGTATAAAGTCGGACATACATTTTCGAAAAATTGGTATGAGGATAGGGTATGTTTTTGAAGGTTGAGTGGCACGTCCCCAACCAAAATCTGGTCTAGTGCCCCCCTCCGGGAATCTACCGAACCGAACCAAATGCTATCCGTTGACTTTCATATGATCTACCTGATGATGTCCCAAAAAATTTCCCCACTTTTTGTTGATTGATTGAAAAAGAGATATAATGAAATCTATTTGGCTAATTTTACTGATTTCCAGAAGGTCATTCAAACCTTATCTTTTCATAACTCGTCAATAACATGCATAGGCGTAGGAGCCAGGGGGCTGTGGGGGCTGTAGCCCCCCCAACGTTGGAAAAAATTACCAAAATCAGCCTTTTTCGGGCAAAAATCCACCCTAAGTCGGGCAAAAAATTTGGTAAACAATAGAAATTAATCGGGCAGCCACCCAGATTTTATCTTCCCCTACGCCCATGAATACGACCAAATACGACAAACAAGTACATGACCAAATACGACAAACAAGTATATATTTTCTGAATCTACTCATCGAAATTTTTCTCATATTGCTATCCGATTTCGTGAAAAGGTATTTAAATTTCAACATTTTCCAGGGTTTCAAAGAACTAAGCATTTTTTATAGCAACACTAAGCATAAAATATGGTTTATGAAAACTCCCCTAAAATTTATGCCCAAAGCGGATTTTAGCGGTGTTTGGATATGTTTTGTACTAGAGTCACGAATCTTAGAGAAAAGCATTGTGCATAAAAATTGATGTGAATTCAAGATTGATACTACCGGGTGTCCCAAAAAAAAGGTAACAGATTTTATCGGGGCTAGCGATAAGAATGTAGGTCGAATCAATCCCTAATAATTTTTGAAGTGCTCCTTGATAGTTAATTTGAAGATAAATACCTTGTTTGTTGATATTGGTGCATCGAGAGTTGAAATATTAATCAACAAAGTGCAAATTTGCCTCCACCTCCAAACCAGAGCTTTTGGGTTTTGGCCTAAGATGTTAACATGCTGTGTTGTGGAACACGGCAAGAAATGAGCAAGTTTCCCCTAATTTCTTACAAGGGAAATGTGGACATTTCCAAGTAGTTTCCATGACGGAAATTCTGAGTTTCAGATTTCCCTATAGTTTCCCCAGTTGAGAACAATGCGTTGTAGTTTCTACGCAGTTTCCAGAGGGGAAATTTACATTTCACATTTCACTAGAAATTTCTCAATGCTGAATCCTCGGGTTTCACCTGTTGGAAATGTGAAGTTTCCGTCAATGATCTTCAAGCGTCAAAACGGCTTATTTTATGGCCATTTATGTTTTTACTTATAATGAAACATCTTTACTTATTGGCAAGCTGTTTGCTGTCTAAACAGAGTGCCGTTTCTAAACGGTTGTTTTTCAAGTTTTCGGAAGAGAACATGTTTCAGAAAATAACTTGGAGACAAAAGGTTCAATTTAAACAAAGCAAGGTCTTAAAATTAGATCAAGATTTCCGTAATTCAACAAATCATTCAACAATTTTCGATGCTTCATAGGCAGCAGTCGAAAAGTACAAATAAAAAAGGGTGTTTTTGCCCTTTTGCAAACAGGGCAGTACCCTGGGTACCAAAGCCTACAAAATATAAACAAATATAGGCTCTGGTACCCAGGGTAACAGGGCAGGAGCCAGGATCCCAAGGACTTACTAAGGCTAAAACAATATCCATCCAAGTCTTTATTACTCCAGAGGGCATTATTGATTGTGTATCGCTTATAACTACTTTGTGAGTATTGTATTATTACTATAGCTTTTCTATTCCCGCCTGAAAAGCGCACCCATTGATCGAAGGCAACTTTGTGCTAGCTTTTGTATTACATCACAAAACGAAGATGAATGGCACAGCCTATCAAGACCTTCATATCAATAGCGGCTTGTACACCCAAGGGTACCAACATTTCATAGAAGGTGTCGTAGTCCGCATGGATACGATCAAAACAACTGGCCAAACATATCTGGCTATCAGAGCGCCAACACTTCTTCTGGCAGTTGGAGACGAGAATGGCTTCTGGAGAATGGAAAATTAGCCGTCAGGTTAGCTTTGCTTAACATTTCTTACCTATGTTTACTATCCTACCTACCAGTTTGTTAATTAGTTGACTTGATGCTCCAGTCCTGCATATGGTAGCCTGTATGTGTTGCGGATCTGCGTGACTAATGCACGATCCGTACAAGAGGACGGGGATTTTCAAGACTGTCGATTAGCAAATTTGGCCATATCAAAACACATATTTCTACCAATTCATAAACCTAAATTAACCATGAACTGTTTTCTTTGTTTAAGCTTAAATGAAAGTGGTGTTTGCTATGAAAGGAAAGATACTGTATGAGGTAAATTTCAACATTTTATTACATTACACTTTATTTCTTTTTTGCTGCTCAGTCCCGGTCTCTCAGCCCACTATTGACATGACAGGGGAGAAGATAAGATAATTCAATCTAATTCAATTGAGTTCAACTCATCAACAACTTTTGGAATATTTCGCAGACTTGTCTTGTTCTATTAAACTAGGTTAATATATGTTATCTTTCAACTGAAATCGTTTCCAGAAAACTTTGAGAACGTGGTTTTCTTTCCATCTCTCGGACCTTTTTCCAAAATGCATTTGGCGCCAAAAGCCCGTGAACCGTCTGCTCCTCCGCAGCTGTGTTTTATTGAAACTTCAGGCGTCATTTAGGCTGATTTAGGCCAAGCCGAGTAAGAGCGGGAAAGACGAAGGGAAAACCAAATTGTCACGGCTGTTTGGCAAATTTCACGAAAAAGCATGACACGATGGGTAAGAATATACTTTAGGGGTCATGATAACCTATAATTTAGGTAAAATAAACGGTGCATTAGGCCAAGTGCCAGTAGTAGTGACCTTATTATACGAAATTAGGCCTTCTTGAGCAAGAGGCCAAGCGTTGCCGTTGTAGAGTACTGTCGCCCTAAATGGGTCTAATCACAAAAATAATTGATATTTCCATTTAAGTAATTTCTTTATGGATATAGACTTCATTTCCTTGCCAACCGTTTTACTCGCGTTTCCTCTTGAAACTTGTTGAGGCGAACATATCAGCAGTAGTCAAAGCAACAGCTTTCCCCAATTTTCGCCCTAAAAATGGGTCTAAATATTGTTAAGGCCTCAGCAGGGAAATTTTAATAGCCGGGAAGCCAAGCATCTCTCTACGGTTACCGCACTGAATGGACTTTGTGCGAATGTTTATGGTATCTGGCTCTTGGCGTTCTTCACTACATAAAACTTTAAGACAAATATCACTTTTGCTGCGCTGATGAGGCTCGTATTTACGTAAAACTCGACTGTTATGGTAGTCCTTAAACGTTGATGAAACANGATCACGTGATCAACAAATGTCAACGTATTTTCCCGCCGTTTTTGTGCTTACGTTCATGATGGGCCTAATCACGTAGCCAAAGCTACGAGCAATGCAGAAAATTGTCAATGACTGCCTAGGCACTTGCTATCTATGTGGCTCAGTTGGACGGTAGAAGATACCAATTTTGTATCTTTGCTTTAAACTGAGAAAGGGGTGAACAGGAATTAATTGTCAGTTCAGGGTTCAGGCAAAGAGTGAACTGGGGTTAATTAACTTCTCCCGAGGCCAACGAAAGTTGTCTTCCATAGCCAAAAATGTCTCAAAGTCTACATCAGCCCTGGTTGTCTAGCCTGCGCACAAACCTCCAACATGAAAGGGCTTTGCGCATCGTAACTAAGTAGGGAGTCAAAGGCTGCGATCGAAATTGCACGTCGTCATTGAACTGCGTCATGATCAGTGGTCATGATTGATGCTTTCCAGAGCGCTATAATTAAGAACACCGTATTCTCTGCTTCTTGCAAAGGCATAGTGAGTGTTTGTCATCGTCTTAGGAAACAACATTCAACAATGATTGATCTATGTTTGTCGGCGTGGGAAAAAAATCCCTCAAGTTTCCCTTTATAAGCAAGTCAAAAGTTAGATCCCCACCATTTTTAGGTGGCTTTATCGGGGTGACTTAATGAGAAGAAACTTTGAAGTTGAGAATATACGTTTGATAGAAGATGGATTTAGTGGTGCCTTGAAGAAAATTATAAGCTGATTCTCGAAGTTCTTGTGCTATGTTTTATTAGATGGAGTTTTGGTGGAATTCTTTGAAATTTGTCGAAATATATTATTTTGGAAACAGCAATTTTGTACAGGTGATAGAAAATTAGCGAAGTTCTGAAAGCCTTTCGAGATTATTTTAGCAGATTTTTGGTTGATAATTGTCAAATTTGATTAATTCTAATTTTGGTGACAATACGTGGAAGATAACAATGCGATTTCTTTGTTGTTGGATTCAAGAGAATTTCAAGAAAATTGCACGAGATTTTGGAAAAATGATTGCTTGATTTTAATTTGTCAAGATAGAAGTCTGGTTTGTTGCAACTTTGAGAAACGAGAATAACTGGGAAGATTTTACAAGATTTTTATCGAAAGTGTTTGATTTATAGTGAGAACATTGAAATTCGATGAAACATTACATTTTCTCGTTGTTGGTTTTCGAAATTTGTGGTCAGATTTCAAGAATTTATCAGCTTTCATCGGAGAAATGGTTATCCATCCAACCTACAAATTAATTTACACATTCTTAACCCAATTAACAGTTCAATTCTTGGTGGTGAATTCCCAACAGAAGTCCGAAGGTGGCTGTCCGTACCCGGTCCCACCAAAACATGGAGTTTTGTCCGCACAGAGTATCTTAGACGAGTATCACTTCGCTGGGTTTCCTACCTACCTGCGCGTCTGGTTCGCTTGTCGCATTGGTTATCGTCAAACTAAAGGCGGGTTGATGTGGAGTATATGTTTAAAGTCCGGACGATGGTTGCCGGAGACTCAAAAAGCTGGTAGCTGCACACGAGAGATTGGGACACGAAGAATCGGATGCCACGGACAATTTCGCTGTCGTAAAGATCGTCAGTGTATTGATCGGAAACTTCAATGTGACTGTAAACCGGATTGTCGGGACGGAACTGATGAAGTCGGATGCAAAAATCCGAAGAAAATGGTATTTATTAATCCGAAAGGCAAAAATTCGGGCTTTATTACCAGCCCAAATTACCCGTTTGGTTACCCGAAGACTGAATATCGCTGTCAGTTTTTGTTTTGCACCGAAACTTCCTATCGTGTTCGGTTAAAATTTGAAGAATTCTCGTTACGTGGTGTCAATAATGCGAAGTGTATGGATTATATTAAGTTGACTGGAATTCAGAAAGTTTATCTGCAGAAATTGGATATGTATAATGGTGATAAAAAGAGAACTTTGGCTTTACAGCAGGGCACAAAGGATGGTGTTACGAGATGTGGGGAAAACAGTTTTGGAAATGTTGTTTCCAATACAAGTCGACTGGAGATGCAGGTGAGAATTAATTTGAAATTGTTGAAAAGTCGAATTGTTGGAATCACATTGAAGATTGCCGTGGTGCCAAGATTGCTAACCATATTCCTTTGTGGCGCCATTAATTCGGCACAGAAAGGATCATGGGTAGCAATGGGTCTTTAAGTAAAAGAATCATTGGGTTGATATTTTTGTCTGGCACCGATCATTGGAAATCGTGATCCTCTCTTTCGGATCCTACCTGTCGATTTGGTGTGGCCAGTGTCAGATGAAATTTCTAGCAAATGGTTCTGTTACTTGACCTTTAAATTGCCAGAGCTTCAAAGAGTTTAAAACGATATTATGAAAAGTGGGAAACTTGAAGGAGGAGCAGAGAGAGAGAGAGAAAGAAACTTGAATGGAAATGTTTCTCGATAATATTTCTAGGCCCAGGTGCTGGAACAGCATTTTTTATTATAGAAACAAAGCATTCTATGCAACAGCTGCATATAAAAACTGGTCACACACAAAATTGTCAGATAATATCCCAAAGAAAGGAATAAAAAATAATCCCATTTAGTTCCAATTTAAAGAACGCCAATCAACCAGCATCCTTTGCGCGCTTCGCTTGTTGCATTTCGACTGCGGCGGCCATTTTAATATGACAACATTCTCTGCAAAGCGTGACCGCAAAGGATGCTGGGTGACCGGCGCTCTTTAAGGGAGTTTTTATTTATGGACTGTATTTTATGGAAAATGAGAATCAAGTACACCTTCTCAGTATATGATCTCAAAAGTAAAAGTGCGAATGATATTGTTCAGTTGAAGCTTATTGATGATTAACATTGGTGGCCAGTGTCATCTACGTTTTGTCAATGCTCTTAGGGCCTGTTTATATGGGGCGGGCTGGCCCGTTAGCGAGCTGGATCGCCTTCAGGTGAGATCCCACTTATCGGTCACAGCTTTGTAAACATCATCTGGTGTTTATATGTGTGCTGGGCTGGCCCGTTGTGATCTCTCCTATAAAACCGGGCTGTCTCGAAGTGAGCCAGCTCGCTAACGGGCCAGCCCACCTCATATAAACAGGCCCTTAGTCTTGTTGAGGAACCAGNCTACTGGGTGAGTCAGAAAATATAATCCACGTTTGAAAGGCTACTGCTCCCTGGATATCAAAACGATAATATTGACAAATACATTATTTAATAGTTGGCAGTTTGACATGTTCAAATATAGTTTAAAATTTACCTGACTGAAATCGGCTACTTCGTTCTGAAATTATGAGGGATTTTCTGGAAGAAGCCCCTTCAAGAAACCTTCAAAACAGGCCTAAAATCAGGAGAAAAATTTTCCAAATATTTCTGCCTTACAGCAATGACTTGCACATGCTTTAGCACATGTTATCATCTCAGGGGGATAAAATCTCCGAGAATAATGTTGTTATGCTCCCAGGGATGACACTTTCATCCTCCCAAAGGGATGAAACCTGAACAGGTCATTGCTATTAAGGCAGAAATATGATGGAAATTTTGTCGTGATTTTATGCTATTTTTGAAGGTTTCTTGAAAGGGCTTTCTGAGAAAATCTCTCATAATTTCAGAACGGAGGGGCTGATTTCAATCAGGTAAAATCTGGAATTTATTTGAGCATGTCCACCATTAAACAATATACTTACCAATATGATTGCCTCGATATCCAGGGAGCAGGGAACTTTCAAACGGGGATTGTTTTTTCTGACTCGTCTGGTATTTCGCAAAGTTCCCTTGTTTTTAAAGACCCAGTGCTAACCATGATCCTTAGTGGCGCCAAAGCCGACTTTCGTATTATCTGTAAGTCGTTTTTGGCCTAGATTCTTGCTTTTCATTCGGCGCACAAAGGATCATGGTTAGCGATGGGTCTTTAAACTGCAGGAATTATTGATTATATCATAGTTATTATAGTATTATATTAAACGTACTGAATTTTTTTGTCAGGCACTGGTAACACCACAAAACGATACGATTCTGAAAAGATACAGAGTACGTTTATCATGTGGCCAGTGTTTCAAATAACAATTTAGCACATATGATGCTTAGTTTGGCTTCAGTTCTTCAAGGAAATCTTTTAGAATTGCAGTTAGATCACCCCAGTAATTCTTTTTATGCAGGTTCGGCTGACAAGCGTAACAAGTGCGAAAAAGGACGTAAATTTGAAAGGATATTCTCTCACTTGGGATGTTATCGAAAAGGCGAAAGCTAACGAAATTACGAGCAAGCTGGAGAAAGAAATGCGACGAAAGAAGATTGTGGAAAAGAAATCGAAGACTGCTAGAATAATAAAGGTTAAAGAGAGAGAAAAGTCGCGAGGAAATGTTTTGATTGATGTGATTGATTTGATTGATTTGATTGATTTGATTGATTGGATTGATTGGATTGATTTGATTGATTGATTTGATGGATTGATTGGGTTGATTTGATTGGATTGATTTGATTGATTGGATTGATTTGATTAATTGATTGGATTGATTTGATTGATTGATTGATTGATTGATTTGATTGATTGGATTGATTTGATTTGATTGATTTGATTGATTTGATTGATTTGATTGATTGATTTGATGGATTTGATTGATTGATTGATTGATTGATACATAGAATAGTTTCTTTATTGCTTAATTATTGTTTTGTTGGCTTGACAATTAAACTGAGGCATGATAAAATCTGATAAAATCAACAGTAAGATAAACATTAAATTTTAAGAAGCAGATTAATAAACTTTTGGTTTAAAAAAAAACGAAATGTAATGTGATTTGAATACGGTGAAAATGTGTTTTGAAGCGATTGTGGAAAATTATTTTGATCATCTGCGTATAAAAAAGTCTTCAGTTCTGGGGGTTTATCACTGATATGTTGCTTTTGTCGTAAATATCTTCGATTGCTCTTGGTCAGAGGTCGCTTTGATAGATTTCGTTAGAGGACTGTATTTTTATTTGATATAGATTTTAACTCACTGCTGCTAGATTTTCGTGTGTTAATTCGATTTAGATTTGTCTCAACTCACCGTACTTCCGCGTCTCAACCTGTCATCCGCTAACTCAACTATTTTTATCATAACAAAACAAAACATATACACGTTTTTTTTTTATATGAGAAACTGGTTTATAAGAAACTAGTACTAGGATGGCCAAAATTTTGAGAAACTCTAGTACTATGTTATAGAAGTGCTAAGAAACATTTGAAAGACAAATCCAAGAAACGCATAGCAACATTGGCGTTGTATATTCTTGAGTAACATTCACGATTATTATGTCTTAATTGAGCCCAATACGACTCTTTTTCTTGCTAAAAATGTTGCTGTATGTCGAAAAACAAATACGTGGCACTGATAGAAACTACCTCTTGATTTAAGCGTCCGAAAAATAAGAAACAAATTGAGAAACTTTTAGTACTAAAAAGCTGAAATTTTCATGTGAAATTAAGAAACTTTTAGTACTAAGGGCTGATCCAAGTTTCTTATGAAAGAAAAAACATATAATACAACGCCAACGGATTAGCGCATTGTCCCTAAGGGTGTGTTTGATTGGTACCAATTCTGAAAACGATAGACTTGGTAGACTCGGAATTCTTGTTTGATTGACCCCAAAATTCTGAAAACGGTAGGTTTGGCAGGTTTGGAAGGCCTACTAAACCTTCTGCTCCAAAAATCAGAAGGTTTGGTAGACTTTGGAGAGATCTTCGTTTTCATAAGCAAAACCCTGGTGGTGAATCCGAAACCTGCTGTTTTAAAGATTTTACTGTTTGATTGGCAAATAATTTCCGTCTCTGCGAAGTCTACTGTTTTCAGAATTTGGTAGGTTTGGAATTACCAATCAAACACACCCTTAAAAACAAGTTTCTTCTCAAGCATAGAATTCGTCCCGTATTAGTAAATGTCAGTCTTTCAGCTATATAAAAAGTAATTTGCATCAGCGTATTATGTAAACAACAAAACAAATTATTTAAGTTCATATGTTCAGAACACTTTAACTGCGAGTCCGCTGCGTTAAAGGCGCGCACACACACACGGATGGATCACGTGATCAACAAACGTCAACGTATTTTCCCGCCGTTTTTGTGCTTACGTTCATGATGGGCCTAACCACGTAGCCAAAGCTACGAGCAATGCAGAAAACTGTCAATGACTGCCAGTGGCGGACTGGCCCACCGGCCCACCGGCCCTAGCTTAATTTGCACTAGCCATGCCGCTGATTGCGACGAAATTTTCCCTTTATCACACCCTCATTTTTTCAGGGCAACACCCACTAGGGCCCCCTTAAGCCCTCCATGGCCGGTGAAAAATTATGAGCCAGTCCGCCACTCATGACTGCCTAGGCACTTGCTATCTATGTGGCTCAGTTGGACGGTAGAAGATACCAATTTTATCTTTGCTTTAAACTGAGAAAAGGGTTCTGCTGTCCTACTATTATTCTACTATTCTGCTTAGACTGACGACGTGATTCCTTATATTCGTTCAATTTGTTAATCTGATTGTTTCATTTTCTCTCATACAAGGACTCGCGACCAAACTGATTTTAAACAGAGACTACAATCTTGAGAAAATATCGAATGTCTTCTATCCTCACAAGTTCGAAAGAAAAGTCGAACATCGCTTCGAACGTAGCTTCGAACGTCGTTTAGCTTCGAAAGTTCGAACTTTGATCTAATCAGCCAATCAATAGCTAAGAATAGGCACGTGGTCTAACCTTATTAAAAAAGTCGAGATTTGATTGGATGCGCCCTAAATGTGGCGCATTAGGCCATTTGAGTCTCTGTTTTGAAGCTGTATTGTCATGAGTCTCAGTTTGAAGCCATAATATCATTCAATTCAATGCGGAAAGCTGAGACTCATGTAATCAGTCTACTATTCTGCTGTGAAAGTTTGGAACGATATTCCAGTTGATAGTAGATAACTCCCTACTATTAGTCGCTTTAAAAAAGAACTAAAGGAGTACTTGAAGAGCTGACTGAAAACGTAAATATAAAACACGACCGCTATGGAAGAACAGCATCTTAGATTATTCGATTTTTACTTTATATTACCCAATGTATATATTCTATTTGATATTGTAGCTGAAGGGTTGTATCGTGTATAAATGAATATATCATATATCATATCATTCTGATTTTCTAATTGGTTGTGGTAACATTCGCCACAGTTGCGGACCCTAAATCGGACACTTTCTGTTAGTGTAATCCTCTGACTTTGCAGCCAGAACAGTCAGGTGGACAGGATTCGACCCCAGGTAGGGCCCCACTACTTGAGCGTCATGACAAGGGGTCGCGGACTCGATTAGGTCTTCTCTACTTCTGCGATCCCAGCGCTTGGCGCTAAAATCAACAACTTCACCTTCACCTGACCCATTACTGGCAGATCTCACCCTTGGTTGAATATCATCATCATCATCATAAATGCAAATGCACTACCTATTTACAAGGCATGGCAGCAAAAGGTTAAAAACATTACAATATGTACAAGTCAACTGAACTAATTAACGAAAGACAAAAACAGAATACAATGGGGATAAAACTAAGTATAATGGAAATACTTTTTTGGTGTTGGAACATCCAGTTTATTTGTCCGCAGAGGAAGCTCGTTTGAAACTGTTTGCGTCAATAATGAATTTAGCTAGGGCTAGGGTATGTAATACGGGTTTGTAAGGGTGAAAGATGCGGGTTTTATAACTATTTTGGAGTAAATTCATGTTTTTGTTAAAAAAATTGGCTCTGAACTTTGTAGTAGGGTTTACTGGCTCAGGGCCCGATTCTTACAGCAAAAGTTTCTTGCAGAATTTCTTAATTTTGATCAAATTAAATTTAACAATTTGTCACAATTCATTGACCACCGGAAAAATAGCTGTTTGAGCCGACCGAATTACAAGACAAGAACCAAATCATAACCAAAAATTATACTTTTTAGTATTGTTTGGGTTAAAAATGCATTTTCATTAAAAAAACTTGCAATTCGTAAAAAAAGTTTTTGAACTTCAAATTGACTTATGAGTGCTTCTAGTAGAGTGTCTTGATTTTCTGGAAGGGGGTACTAGAGTTTCTTACAAGCGGGTTCTTATGAAAACATGAATGTATTACAATACAGGTTTAAAGGGGCCTTTGCAACCAGCATCCCTTGCACGTGCCATCTCTTTGTTGGTGGCCATTTTCGTGGACCATGAACATGGCGACAACAAAGAGATCACAAAAGGATGTATTCACAAGCATGCCGGTTGCAAAGGCCCCTTTAAATAAATGAATCAATTCATAGATCATTCACGCTCGTCAGTCCAAATTTCATATGAGATCTTCTGACGATTTGATGTGACCAGTGGTAGACGAAATTTCTCAGAAATCGTACGACCTTTCAAGCTGCCAGAGTTTTTCCACTCATCCACTAGTAATAAAAAGAATGAAAATATTCATTCATCGAAGATGTTAAAATCACATGATCAAGTCCTGACAGACATCAAACAACCATTTAGACATATTGATCATTATGATCTACCTAACAAAAGGATTCTGTCAAAATAAGGCGGAGTTTGATAGATTCGTTCATTTCAACTGTCGAAGGAGTCAAATAGATGAAATTTCTTTCGTACGTATATTTAAACTGAAACTTGTAGTTGACGAGTGCATTTGGTTTCCGAAAATAAACTAATATGTGTGTGGTAATGTTGGAGGTTGGCTGTCCAGGGATTTGTGTATCCAAGACCTGTCAGGTTTTGCTCTCTGTTTTCAAGGTACA
>REGM01000049.1:791603-816140 GCA_004194415.1 Aurelia aurita
TTAGGGGCCGATTACATGGAGCGGGCTAGCCCGGTTAACCGGGCTGGCTCGCCTAACAGGGCTAAATGATCTGAACGATTACATGGAGAATTCCAGCCCGGACTGTGGAATACTTGGCGCCATAATCGTACAATCTGTTCATAAAGCGCATGCGTTGCAGATTTCTCAGCCCGCTTTGCCGGGCTAGCCCGGTAGGCAGCAGACGAGATCTCGGCTAACCGGGCTAGCCCGCTTGCCATGTAATCGAAAGTCTCTCAAACACTGTAACTGCTATTGACCCCGGGATCCCGGGTGAAAACTTTCACCTCGGTTAACCGGGCTAGCCCGCTCCATGTAATCGGCCCCGGCTGGTTATCAGGCTAATTGTCCTCGTTCACACGCGAAATCGAATGCATCGGTCACACAAATTGAATATTGGAATTGCATGAGACAACGAAAATTCAATAAATTTTTCTCATATTTTTGGTTTGTTCCTATTATCTCGAGTTGATATAGATAGAATATTCTCGAAATCTGACTTTTCTGGGAGGTTTTCTTTTCATTTTCGAATTTGAAATAAGCGGAAGCTTAAATTTTTCACATGGGATGACAGCTCAAGTCACGAGTCTTGCTATTGTCTTCATTTCTAATAAAAAAACGTCAATGGATGGAGTAAATTAGATTAGAAAGCTGACTGGAGATGATACATATGGTCCCTGCCCCCCTCACACCTTTGTTTCCTAGTATACCACTCCCCCTATTGTGATGTCATGCAAATTGAACCGGAAAGGGACTGGCTTATGACGTCTATCGTACACAATATACCAAACTCTATTTCATTGAGCTTTCTTTACAAGTTGGCCTGTGTCCCATAACCTTTGGCCTTCTAAAATCATGATGTCACGATGTTGTTCGGGAGAGAGAGAATAGGCGCTGATGATGAATAATGTACGAGTTATGTGGAAAACAAAATTATAGAACCTTAATGAGGAACGTTAGCGCCTTTAAAGATTGTGTGACATCTGACCTCCGATCTTTGACCCAGGCTGTACGGCTACCTACTGTCCTGTATCAAAGATATTTATGACCAAATTGTATGCAAAGGAGACTGTAAAATGATGAAAATAGAAAATGAAATTAGTGCCATAATGAGGGAAATTGGCGCCTTAAAAAATTATGTATTCTGTCCTCTGACATCCTTCATCTGACCCAGTCAATCTTCAGATTTCTCTAAGGTTAATTACGACATCTGAAATATTTATTACCGATATTTTCTGCACCGAGAGACAAAAAAATCAGTCATTTTAACGAATTTTGGCGTCTTGGATAACTAATTATAATTTATGTCTTCCAGATTTTTGATTTTAATAAGGTTATCTATGAAGACATTAAAATGTTGGACATGAATAAGTTGAGTACTATTTGAAGGATATAAATTTTGTAGTACTGTATTTAAAGGGTATAACCTTTTTAACCACCTATAGTTGTCCTGTGACCCCCATCTATCATGTGGATAGAGTGGTCAGGTGATTTGGCAACTCAAAAGAGTGGTTTTTGCTTGCAGTCCATAACTTGTGTCCAGTCTGAAAGCTTGTTTTAATTGTGTCCTATGACCCTTTACCTTTGATAGTGTCTTATGACCCTTCACCTTTGATAGTGTCCTATGACCCTTCACCTTTGACCCAGTTTGAAAATCTTCTTGCATAACCAAGTGACTATTGCATAACCGATATCTAACAGAAATAGAAGAGCCATATTGAGGCAATTCTGGCGCCCACAAATATGACGAAATGATATGATATCATCAATTTTTGAATAGCGATTATTATTATATGAGCAATTCCCAAGAGATTTATTGAATTTTGGGTGACACAAAAAGGCAATTGAAAACCCATTACATTTGATTTATCAACGTGTTTGTGTTCCATCGCCGTGTGACGTCATAGTTCGAGCGTGCATCATCTACTCGAAAGATGGGAGACAGAAAGGGGGATTTCGTTCAGGGGGTAGTATTGTTGAGAGTTTGGTTTTGGTNTTGAATAGCGATTATTATTATATGAGCAATTCCCAAGAGATTTATTGAATTTTGGGTGACACAAAAAGGCAATTGAAAACCCATTACATTTGATTTATCAACGTGTTTGTGTTCCATCGCCGTGTGACGTCATAGTTCGAGCGTGCATCATCTACTCGAAAGATGGGAGACAGAAAGGGGGATTTCGTTCAGGGGGTAGTATTGTTGAGAGTTTGGTTTTGGTTTATATTTAGATGAGGATTTTATTGTGTTTGGAAATCATGCGTGCCTTTTTCGAGCGACGGAACCAAATTCGGTGTGTAGAGTTTATTTGAATTTGATGTACGTCTTTTGTGATTAAAAATTTGACGAAGCCCTGACAGATTGTGTAGCTTTTTTCTCAGTTCTAAAATTTCCTTAAAAACTTATTAACAAGATGTCTTGAAGGGCTTGTGAAGCGAAAATTTCAACTGTTATTTCGAAGTCCTTTCGTGGGTTCCTTTGTGGATCTGTGTTTGATTTTATCGACTAATCAGGAACCAGGAATTTACCAAATAGCAATTTGGAGAGGTTTTCATATCAGCTTATTGGCCTAGACATAAGCGAAAAGCAAAGGCGTCGCCAACATTAAAAAACTGGGGTACACTTTATGTCTTTATGTCCTGAAAGATATACTCAGCCTTTTTTACAGCGTTTTTTCTTATGAATAAATACTACCCTCAGAAAAAATGGGGTGGAAATGTCCCCCCAGTCCACGTGACGAAAAGAGGATTTGAGGATTTGAGGAAGGATTTTAGCAGAGATATTTCGAGTCACAATTTGATGCAAATGTTGTAAAGTTAAAAATTTGGAAATTTGGTATTCTTATAAGTCGGAAAAAAATGAAGATACTTGAAAGTCCCATCCGCATTTTCCTTTTCAAATTAATTCGCATAAGTTGGAGTTCGCGTACGTCGGATTGTTTTCCTTGGACGAAGCGATCCGACTTATGCGAGTTTTGACTGTATGGAAACATAAAGCCTCTCTGCTTTCAGAAACTACTTTCAGAAGTTTATATCGGCAATAGATCCAACTCCTTATCAAATTTCCCAAAATTTCGTATCTTGTTCTCATTTCTATTGGTAATAATTGCTGCAAAGCACTTTACAGTAGCGATAACTTTAACATTTGGTAATATTCCTACCAGTGGCGGCGCCAGCCGCAAAAAAGTGGAGGGGAAAAAGGAAAATTTTCAGGGCCACGCCCTTTTTATACGCAGGAAACGCCCTTTTTACCACCAGGAAACACCCTTATTTGTCTATCAAACTCTAGAGATAACTACATAACCCCTCCTTAGATATTTTCTCAACAGATTTAGACGAATTGGAAAACTGACCTCGGAGAAAAGTGGGGGGGACTTGTCCCCCCCCATTCCCCCCCCCCCCCCCCGTGGCTCCGCCACTGATTCCTACATGAATAAGGCGTTGAAAGCAAGCAGGCAATGCTGTAAAATTCAGTGGTCAAACTTTGATATTTAAGCAAATATAAGTTATCAATTAACTGGGTTTTTTAATCACGAATATTGCAGTCAGAGACGCATGGGATAGATATCCAACGCAGCTAATCTCAAAAAGTGTTACTAGGCCCATACTTCCAGTGAATTTAATACTAGTAGCAGAGGTGTAGAGCTTTGATATTTAAATCAAATACTACGGCTACAGTTCCCAATTAGCTGCGTTTTTTAATCAGGAAATATTGCAGCCAGAGACACGTGTGAGGGATCTGCAACGTAGCTAATTTCAAGAAGTGTTATTGGGCCTATAATTCCAGCGTCGATAAATATACCAGTTATGCTGCATTTTATTCTCCAATATTGCAATCAGAGAGAGGGAGACTTCGAAGCTAATTCTCAGGAGCTTTACTAGGCCTATGCTTTCAGTTAGTTTGATACTGAGATCACAGAGTTGCTTTACTTTTGTCAGACTTTCCGCACAAATTTGGCAGTGATCTACAACTTCGGTATTTAAATCAAGTATAAGTGAGCACTTTGCTGCATTCATCATATTCACTAATATTGTAATCAGAGAGAAACTTCGAAGCTGATTCTCAGCAGAGTTACTAGGCCTAATGACTTTAATACTGATATCAGAATTGCTCTAGTTACTGAAAATTTTTGCGCAAAAATTGTGCAGTAACAGTTTTACCCAATCGATATTGCAGTTCACACAGTTCACAAAGCGAATGTGTTGGTGTATGGAGCTTTTTCCGGCTATCTAACGTTGCCTATTATAACAGCTACTTTGTTTTTGCGACGCAAAATGTTTGTGACAAGGCAAAGTTTATTTCGATTGTTGTTCGGCTCATATTTTCAGTGTATGTAACCCTTAACACAGAGTTGTAAAGATCATATTTTCCATGTGTACCTGTCTAAGTTTGATAAGTGCATTACATTTCCTAAGAATCGCAGAAAGGGCCTAACTTTGGCTATTTCTAGAGGACCAAATGTTTTTAGGAAACTGTATGTAATCAAACCTAACACATATATTTATAAGAAAGCTTTGTAAGAGACAATTAATCAGACTTTTTCTCTCCATCTTTTGATCTGTTGACTACTAGTGACTTTTTACGGCTTTCTGTAGCTAGTATCAGACGAAAATGTCTAGCTAATCGCTCTGTTAAATATTCGAACGTCCTGCTATTATATAACTTCTTTGCAGGTTTATCTTTCTAAAAAATGAGATTTTACATGTTACAAAGCCACCCTTCGACCTCTAGCCTTAATTAGCGTACGACTTTTGACCCATAAACATGGGCTGCCAGCGATTTTTAGGCAATTGTTTGTGACCAGTGTCATACAAAGATGTCTAGCTAATTGCTCTGTTATTGATATGATGTAAATAATTGAACATTCTTCTATTTATAAACCTCGATTGCAGGTTTTTACAATTGTGCTTACTTGTACCAAAGTTACCTTTCAGTTTCAGACCTTTAATTGACGACTTTTGACCCCTGACCACGTGCTACCAGTAGCACCAGGCAACTATATAGGAGTCAAAAACATTTCACACATATTAATTTTTAAATGCCTTGTAACACTTGAAATTAGCATCGTTTTAAAGAACGCCGGTCAACCAGCATCCTTTGCGGTCACGCTTTGCAGAGAATGTTGTCATATTAAAATGGCCGCCGCAGTCGAAAGGCAACAAGCGAAGCGCGCAAAGGATGCTGGTTGATTGGCGTTCTTTAAACCCCTCCCATTTCAATATTCCATGATTAGCGAAATAATTGACAACCTGTACTTATTTTACATATCAAAGCTGTTAAAGACCCTCTGCTAACCATGAGGCTTTGCGTGCTGCACACGAGAAAACAGCACAACTCCGGCCTAGCATCAGAGACTTTCAGATAATCTAAAAGTCCATTTGCAGTGCATTCTGGGACAGCAACGGCGTGCAAAGGCACATGGTTAGCAGAGGGTCTTTGATACCGAATTTTACGTCGTTGCAAAAATTTCTCTACCCTTCAATGTCTAAGAGCTATGCAGTAAAAACCCGCATATAACAACCTACCTTTTTCAAACCAAGCTGTTTTGGTTCTCATGTAAATGGTAACATTCATGAAATCAGCCGAAATCAGGCTGTAGGTTCTTAAATTAGGTTCTTAAATCTTCTCAGAAAAGTTTTTTTCAACAATGTTTCTTTCTTTGCAGTCTTTAAAATGTATCTGTTTAAAATCAAAATACTGTGATAGTGGATGGAACATTAGGAATGCGGTGGAATCAGACTTGTTTAGGCCTCTTGGCTTCTTGGCTGATTGAGGAGCATATCAAATTTTTTGTGATACACGATAATCAAATTAATGTTCTGGATTGTCACAGCTGAAAACTATACCAATGCATTTGTTCTTCAAAACAACAACCTATGCCAGCACCAGGGTGAAAAAGTCTTTCATAAAGAAGTAAATATTGAAGATTTTAGGCTTTAGGTTCGTACTCAAAGAAGGTTCTAACTCGAGGAAGGTTCTTATATGCGGGTTTTTACCGCGGTTTTTACTGTAGTTACAGTATATTTGGTGACGCTACAAAGTTGAAAACAAGGCCTATACAAGTCTGTGATCAGGATTACATTTAGTGAAAATAAATGCCTGGTAATATTATCGAAATTAGAAACGAAATTTTGCGTCGCGAAAATAAACTAGCTTATTAAATATTGAGTCAGTAGAAAATCATGAATCCAGATGCTGTGAAGGAGCTTTCTTGCGAACGAGACGCTGAAAGGGGCGTGCCTTTGGTTATTGAGATGATGAAAATGAGGTCATGACCCCCGTGCTTGGTTAACCATTAATTTGTCCAGTATTGATAAGGCAACGCAGGATAACACCCCCTATTCATGAGAAATGCGGCTAGATATTAGGACGTTTAGCTGAAGGCACGATGTAAAATGCGGAGTGGGTAATAAGGAATAGGAGATAAATAAATAAGGAATTGGATAACAGATAGCCTCCTTGAAACTTTTGGGGTTATATATATGCCCCTGGGGTTGCTGAGTTCTGAACGAGGCTCGACTGAAAATGGAAACTGCTAATGTCGTCAAAGAACCGGTTACATAAGCGTGCCTTGAGAGTTCTCCATGGCGATTATACCACAGGGAAACCAAGAAATAATTGTTGCTGCAAATAAAATTTGTAAAAAAATTGTCTTTCTTTGTCCCCTGTGCGCTTAGTCATTTTTGTCCCTTGTGCTCCGCGAAATATTGCGTATCGATAGGCTGCGGAGGAGGAAAGAGAGAGAGAAAGGAAAGATTATTCTTCCTTTTCTTTCTCTCACTCTTTCGCGGAGCACAGGGGACTAAGGTACAAAAATGACTAAGCGCGCAGGGGTTCCTGGTTTCCCTGTGATTATACTTATACATTTGAATAACTATTGGCAAGGTCGGAAGAGATAACTATCCATTGTAAGAATCTACAAAAGCTAATGGTCGAAATATATGAATCCATAAATGCCATTAGCCCTTCCATTTTGTCGGAGTTTTTCATAAACAAAATGCCAAGTATAATCTAAGGATAAAGAACCTCCTCCAGCTGCTAAAAATTAAACATCTTCATATGGACAAAGTTCACTATCGTTCAGAGGCAGTATACTTTGGAACACTTTGTCAGACAGCATAAAATCCGCACAAAATAGCAAGACGTTTAAAACTATGATCAAAAACTTGAAGGGAGAAAAATGTAACTGTAATATTTGTAAATAGAACTTTGGTTTTAACTTATACTTTGTAATTAGATAGTTGGTATTTATTAGTTTCATGTCAACTAGAGCCACCACCAACTGCAAATAAATTTATTATTATTATTATTATTATTATTATTATTATTATTATTATTATTATTATTATTATTATTATTATTATTATTATTATTATTATTTCCTTGGTCCTATTCCACATTGCGAATTCTGTGTGTGATTCAATCATTCCGCATTTTCCTTTGTCCCAATCTCAAACCGCCCCCCCCTGGCTCGTACGCCTATGATTTTAGATAAATTCCTGTTACATGATTCACTAGAAAGTACCTTGATCAGTCTTTCCTTGGTCCTATTCCACATTACGAAGTCTGTGTGTGATTCAATCATTCCGCATTTTCCTTTGTCCCAATCTCAAACTGTCATTAGAGAGTCATTTAACTAAAAGCTTTGACCGATTTCTATAGTTCAAGTGCTCCTCAACACTTCCTTTTTGCTGATCGGGAAATATTTGCCCTCTCAAATACATCACAACAAAAGCTAGCCCAATGCTTTACGACTGCGATTTGGGCAGTTGTGGGGAAACGAGCACGAAGCATCACAGAGCTACAAGTTGCGATCCAAATACTTGGTACANAGGTCATGACCCCCGTGCTTGGTTAACCATTAATTTGTCCAGTATTGATAAGGCAACGCAGGATAACACCCCCTATTCATGAGAAATGCGGCTAGATATTAGGACGTTTAGCTGAAGGCACTATGTAAAATGCGGAGTGGGTAATAAGGAATAGGAGATAAATAAATAAGGAATCGGATAACAGATATCCTCCTTGAAACTTTTGGGGTTATATATATGCCCCTGGGGTTGCTGAGTTCTGAACGAGGCTCGACTGAAAATGGAAACTGCTAATGTCGTCAAAGAACCGGTTACATAAGCGTGCCTTGAGAGTTCTCCATGGCGATTATACCACAGGGAAACCAAGAAATAATTGTTGCTACAAATAAAATTTGTAAAAAAATTGTCTTTCTTTGTCCCCTGTGCGCTTAGTCATTTTTGTCCCTTGTGCTCCGCGAAAGATTGCGTATCGATAGGCTGCGGAGGAGGAAAGAGAGAGAGAAAGGAAAGATTATTCTTCCTTTTCTTTCTCTCACTCTTTCGCGGAGCACATGGGACTAAGGTACAAAAATGACTAAGCGCGCAGGGGTTCCTGGTTTCCCTGTGATTATACTTATACATTTGAATAACTATTGGCAAGGTCGGAAGAGATAACTATCCATTGTAAGAATCTACAAAAGCGAATGGTCGAAATATATGAATCCATAAATGCCATTAGCCCTTCCATTTTGTCGGAGTTTTTCATAAACAAAATGCCAAGTATAATCTAAGGATAAAGAACCTCCTCCAGCTGCCAAAAATTAAAACATCTTCATATGGACAAAGTTCACTATCGTTCAGAGGCAATATACTTTGGAACACTTTGTTAGACAGCATAAAATCCGCACAAAATAGCAAGACGTTTAAAACTATGATCAAAAACTTGAAGGGAGAAAATGTAACTGTAATATTCGAAAATAGAACTTTGGTTTTAACTTATTCTTTGTAATTAGATAGTTGGTATTTATTAGTTTCATGTGAACTAGAGCCACCACCAACTGTAAATAGATTTATTGTTATTATTATTATTATTATTATTATTATTATTATTATTATTATTTCCTTGGTCCTATTCCACATTGCGAATTCTGTGTGTGATTCAATCATTCCGCATTTTCCTTTGTCCCAATCTCAAACCGCCCCCCCCTGGCTCGTACGCCTATGATTTTAGATAAATTCCTGTTACATGATTCACTAGAAAGTACCTTGATCAGTCTTTCCTTGGTCCTATTCCACATTACGAAGTCTGTGTGTGATTCAATCATTCCGCATTTTCCTTTGTCCCAATCTCAAACTGTCATTAGAGAGTCATTTAACTAAAAGCTTTGACCGATTTCTATAGTTCAAGTGCTCCTCAACACTTCCTTTTTGCTGATCGGGAAATATTTGCCCTCTCAAATACATCACAACAAAAGCTAGCCCAATGCTTTACGACTGCGATTTGGGCAGTTGTGGGGAAACGAGCACGAAGCATCACAGAGCTACAAGTTGCGATCCAAATACTTGGTACAAACGAAAGAGGACTATTTATATCATCATTAAAAGCAATACAGGGAAGATACAAACCGAAATTCTTGCCACTTCAAGATGTATTTCACGTTCAAAGACTTCGGTGGCTAATATCGCCGCCCAGTTTTGTTTTTGTCCGTTCAGGATTGCTTGCAGTTTTACTTTTCATCAAGGAGAGAGAGTTTTGTACCGGAATAGCACGAACTTTTGGCGAATTAGCGAGAAAGAGGAACTAAATTCTTGTTGTACAAGGATATCAAAAGTTCACAGAGGGGGTTCGGAGAAAAATATCGCGAATATTCATACAGGAATTGAGTGAAAGTCGCGAAATTTTGAGTAACAGGTTTTCCAGACAAGCAGCATTGTGAAGGATTCTGAAAGGCACTGTACTGGTTTCGTACAGCATTACATTGGTTTCATACAGAATTGTAGGGGTTTCAAACAACACATAAGGGTTTCTAGTATTGGAAAGGTTTCAAACTGCATGTAAGGGGTTTCATATAGCATTACAAAGGTTTCAAACAGCACAAGGCTTCATTCTCGTGATATTTCGAAAACAAGGACCAATATTGAGTTGGAATTTTGGCTGGTTTGTGGATAAGAGAGTTTCGATTTTATGCTTGTGTTACACAGAAACTTGGGACGATTTTATCTCTGAAATCATCGAGTATTTTTGATTGAAGATTCGTCAAAAATTTGCTAAATTTCTTGAGATCGTTTCGAGTCTGTTCGCTTCGAATCCCAGACACTTTTATTTAGTCTAACTGCCAAAGATCACACCACTGATCATCACAACGATATTGAAATATTTTCACGATAGTTTTGAAGTGTTTTCGCACACAACAAAAGACTTGTGACCTTTTAAAGTGAAGTTATCGCTGAGGCTGTCCTTGATAAACCCAAACCATTTACAAGAACATTTAACTGTTTATGAGGGGAGGAGCGCGTTAATTGGATATAAGAACCCGTGCTGCTAAATTTGTAGATGGCCGATCGGGGCGACTTGATCAGAAAGACTTTAGGTGGCTCAATCGGTGCGACTTAACTAGAAGAAACTTTGAAGTATACATTTGCAGTTATGGATAGAAGATGGATTTAGTGGTGTCTTGAAGACAATTATAAGCTGATTCTCAAAGTGCTGTGTTTTATTAAATCGAGTTTTGGTGGAATTCTTTGAAATTTGTCGATATATATTATTTTGGAAACAGCAATACAGCAGTACAGGTGATAGAAAATTAGCGAGGTTCTGAAAGCCTTTCGAGATTATTTTAGCAGATTTTTTGGTGGATAATTGTCAGATTAGATTAATTCTAATTTTGGTGACAATACATGGAAGATAACAATGCGATTTCTTTGTTGTTGGATTCAAGAGAATTTCAAGAAAATTGCACGAGATTTTAGAAAAATGATTGCTTGATTTTAATTTGTCAAGATAGAAGTCTGGTTTGTTGCAACTTTGAAAATAGAGAATAATTGGGAAGATTTTACAAGATTTTTATCGAAAGTGTTTGATTTATAGTCAGAACATTGAAATTCGATGAAACATTACATTTTCTCGTTGTTGGTTTTCGAAATTTGTGGTCAGATTTCAAGAATTTATCAGCTTTCATCGGAGAAATGGTTACCCATCCAACCTGCAAATTAATTTACGTATTCTTAACCCAATTAACAGTTGAATTCTTCGTTGTGAGTTCTCAACAGAAGTCCGAAGGTGGCTGTCCGTTCCCTGTCCCACCAAAACATGGAGTTGTGTCCCCACAGAGTATGATAGACGAGCATAAATTCGGTGGGTTTCTTACCTACCAGCGCGTCATTTTCTATTGTGGTGTCGGATATCGTCAGACTAAAGGCGGGTTGATGTGGAGTATATGTATGGAGTCCGGACGATGGTTGCCGGAGACTCAAAAAGCTGGTAACTGCACACGAGAGATCGGGACACGAAGATTCGGATGCCACGGACAATTTCAATGTCGTAAAGACTTTCAGTGTCTTGATCGGAAACTTCGATGTGACTGTAAACCGGATTGTCGGGACGGGACTGATGAAGTCGGTTGCAAAAATCCGAAGAAAATGGTATTTATTAATCCGAAAGGCAAAAAGACAGGCGTTATTACGAGCCCGAATTACCCGTTTGGGTACCCGAACACTGAATTTCGTTGTCAGTTTTTGTTTAACACCGAAGCGTCGTATCGGGTTCAGTTAAAATTCGAAGAATTCGCGTTACGTGGTGTCGATAATGCGAAGTGTTTGGATTATATAAAGTTGACTGGAATTCAGAAAGCTTATCTGCAGAAATTTGATAATAATGGTGGTGAAAAGAGAACTTTGGCTTTACAGCAGAGCAGTAAGGATGGTGTTACGAGATGTGGGACAAACAGTTTTGGAAATGTTATTTCAAATACAAGTCGACTGAAGATGCAGGTGAGAATAAATTTAAAATTATTGGAAAGTCGAATTGCTGGAATCACGTTAAAGTTAGTTGATGGAGATAAAGCCAACGTCGTTCCAAAAATAGTTTCAATTCAACTCAATTGAAATTTAGTACACAATTGAATTGACCAATCAGCGCTTGCCTTTCCACGTGCGAATGAAGTGATCATGTGAAATTGGAACCACATAAACAAACTGATCACGTGAAATTGCTGATCACACAAAGTTGGTCAATTTTCATTGGCTAAGATACCAGATCTATTTTTATCTTACTCAGTCCCCTGCATATGCAGCTCTGAGTTAGCTATTTATCTAGGTCAACTAACTTTAAAGACACATTGCTAACCAGGATCCTTTGTGGCACCAAAGTCACAGGGGGGTTCTTGGCCAAATTTCGGATAGGGGTGTGCCGGGAGCATCTTCAAAATGATACCATTGGCTAGACCAATTTTTGTGAAAATGATACCCTTGGCTAGACGAATTTCTAGACCAAAAGTGCCATCATTTGCCGTTTTCTAGGCACAAATCACCAAAGTTTCGCCTACTCTAGACCAAAATCGCTAAAATTTGGGGTTTCTAGACACAAATTAAGAAAATTTGACCTTTCCTGGACGAAAATTGCCAAAAACTATACCCTTGCCTAGACTGGCCTGGACTAAAATTGCCAAAAAGCATACCCTTGGCTAGACTAGAAGTCCGAAAAAGTATACCCTTGGTCGCAGCACATCCCCAGGTACCTTTACTATGGAAGAACCCCCCCCCCCCCCTTGGCCAAAGCCGACTTTCATATTATCTGAAAGTCGTTTCTGGCCTAGGTTCTCTTTGTCTTGCTTTTCATTCGGCGGACGAAAGATCATGGTTAGCGATGGGTCATTGGCTTGATATTTTTGTCTGACACCGATCACAGGAAATCGCGATCCTCTCTTTCGGATCCTATCTGTTGATTTGGTGTGACCACTGTCAGATGAAATGTTTAGCAAAGCGTTCTGTTACTTGACCTTCAAATTGTAAGAGCTTCAAACAATTTAAAAAGGAATGTCCATGCATCTTTCGTTTGATTTTATGGCTTGAAAGCAACTTCAGGTACCACTGCTCCCTGGATATCAAAACAATAATATTGACAAATACATTATTTAATGGTTGACATGTTCAAATATGATTTAAAATTTACCTGACTGAAATCGGCCACGTCGTTCTGAAATTATGAGGGATTTTCTGGAGGAAGCCCCTTGAAGAAACCTTCAAAACAAGCCTAAAATCACGAGCAAATTTTCCAAATATTTCTGCCTTACAGCGATAACTTGCACATGATTTAGCACGTGTTATCCTCTTGGGAGGATAAAATTTCCGAGAACAATGTTTTTATGCTCCCAGAGCTTGGTCGTGATTTTATGCCGTTTTTGAAGGTTTCTTGGAGTGGCTTTCTTGAGAAAATCTCTCATAAGTTCAGAATGGAGCGGTTGATTTCAGTCGGGTAAAATTTAGAATTTATTTGAACATGTCTACTATTAAACAGTATACTTACCAATATTATTGCCTCGATATCCAAGGGTGGGCATGTGCTGTGTTTTTGGTGGTCCTATGTATGTCTTGGAAAAACGATTTCACCAACCCATTTTTCAGCGTACCTGTACAAATTGCGCTCTTAAAAAGACTGGTTTTGGGGATATAGATTTTCATAATACTCCGATAAAGCCCAATTTTGAGGACAAATATTGACCAACATCCAAGAGAATGAACAATCCAAGTTAGTTGCAAAATAATATTGTTGAAAAGAATTCAAAATAAACCTGATTTTAGGGACAGACATTAACAGAGTACAGGTGAAATAAACCGGTTATGTGGACATACATAGGACCACTGTCTTCACTGCAACATGCCCACCCTTGGATATCCAGGCAGCAGGGAACTTTCAAACGGAACTGCCATGATCCTTATTGGCGCCAAAGCCTACTTTCGTATTATCTGAAAGTCGTTTTTGGCCTAGATTATTGCTTTTCATTCAGCGCACAAAGGATTATGGTTAGCATTGGGTCTTTAAACTGCAAGAATTCTTGATTATATTTAAACTTACTGAACGTTTTGTCGGGCACTGGTAACACCATAAAACGATAGGATTCTGAAAAGATATCAGTACGTTTATCCAAGGGCAGTAAGAAGATACTAAAATCCGATTAAGCAACATACCTTCAGTTCTTTGTTAGCTTTAAAGTATTCTTTATATCAATCTAATGTTAAAACCATGGTTGTCATTCTTTTGCGTTGACCTGCTATCGAATCCTAATCGAAATTGCCAGCTTCGCTGCAACGATCTAACTGCCATTTGTTTGGGCCTAAGAACATGGCGGTTAGATCGTTGCAGCGAAGCTGGCAATTTCGATTAGGATTCGATAGCAGGTCAACGCAAAAGAATGACAACCATGTTTTAACATTAGATTGATATAAAGAATACTTTAAGGGGCCGATTACGTGGAGCGGGCTAGCCCGGTTAACTGAGGTGAAGGTTTTCACCCGGGATCCCTGGGTCAATAGCAGTTACAGTGTTTGAGAGACTTTCGATTACATGGCAAGCGGGCTAGCCCGGTTAGCCGAGATCTCGCCTGCTGCCTACCGGGCTAGCCCGGCAAAACGGGCTGGAAGTTACACATTCTTCTCATGTAATCGATTCAAGGCCGGGCTTGCCCGGCAAAGCGGGCTGAGAAATCTGCAACGCATGCGCTTTATGATTAGATTATACGATTATGGCGCCAAGTATTTCACAGCCCGGGCTGGAATTCTCCATGTAATCGTTCAGATCATTTCAGCCCTATGTGGCCCCCAGGGGGGACACTCAGCACATGCACATACGGGGAGGTAAGTCAGATATTTCTTGGTCAGAATATTGCCAAAAGTGATATTTTTGGGTCAATATGAACTGAAATTATGGGCATGATATTTTCTTGCATCAAATATAGTTATGCTGATATTTCTGGGATTTGTAGAGGCAATCCTGACCTCAATTTACATTGTTTCAGGATATTTGATGTTTACTTACAGGTATCTAGTATAAAATGAGCTGATATTTTTGGGTTGCGATGAAGCTGAACCAGGGGCGGATCCAGCATTAGAGTTTGGGGAGGGCCATTTGAAGAAAAATGGGGGTCTGGGGGCGAAGCCCCCAGGAAAAATTTTTGTGACCACGCCCTTTAAACCCTCGGAAAACGTGGGCAACGCCCTTGCTGCTTTATTTTAGATCGTTTTGCTCATCATTTAATACTTACTTTTCCAGAAATACAAACTTGCATTTTTTGTGCAAATCTAAAGGGCCGTCAATTGGGAAAATGAGGGACCATAAAATAATTATCACAAGCATCAGCTAGAGAAAGTTTATGGCTGAAGAAAGCTCCACCACCTTAGAAGTAACAAATTTGCCACAAAAACAAGTTATACAGGGTGCCCAATAAAATTGTTCCACGTTTGATTAAATATTGAAAAATAACGACAAAATGAACTTGCTCCTTGATGACACAAGCCTGTCCCTAAGACCTACGAGCTTTTAAAGATAATGTTTGTGCGTCAGCTGAAACCAGATACCACTAAATGACTTGATATGCAAGAAGCTCCAAAATGGGGGTAAAAGAAGGTTATCCAATGTCTTACCTCTCGTTGAAACAATTGTCAAAATTTGCTGATAAATGCAAGTATCCAAAAAAACATCGAATCAAAACTTAACTGACGAGAGACAGTCATTTTTAAACTTTGCTCAACAGAATCCCTCAAAGCATTGATTTTGGAAAACGTTACGCTATCAACAATCCTTTCCAAATCTCATTTGGTTTGCGCTGAAATAAACTAGAAACGAAACAAATAATTGCCCCATATACTACTTTCATTATAAATGCTATCGAGAAGCCTTTAGCTACAGCTTTCGCACAAACTTGAACTTCAAAAACTCATAGCTCCGTGAATATTTTGCGGATTTGCAAGATTGTAGTGTCTAAAATTAATTTAAGGTTCTTAGGGATAGTGTTTGAAGCCCGTTCATTATATGGTTATTTTTGTAATATTTAATCAAATGTAGAGCAATTTTTTGGAACACCTTGTATTTCAAATCCAAAAGCATTTGAAAGTTATATGAAATTTCTAACAGTAAGTTCCCTGGTTCCCAAACTGGAGTCACCATTAATTTATCAAAGCTCTCATGACTCAGTAGTTACTTTTTGCAAGTTTAACTAGTATTCTAAACCGTGTTCTCCTTGGTTAAAACGCTTTGACTGACACTTTATAACTGTCACAACAGAAGACATAAGTTTTTATCATTATTAACAGACCGAAATCTGTTATAAATTATCTTCAAGAGCTAAGTTCGCTATCACTCGGATATCAGTCAGTGATTTTCAATCTCGATCTCTACGCATTGAGGTTTTGGTTCCGTTTTGTATCTCTTTCAGACGTTTTGGTCGATTGTACATTAGTTTGTAAGCTTGTTAGACTTGTAGTTGTGTCATGGCCACGTTTGGAAGTGGAAGTTTGAAACGTATCCGTTTATTCATAAAAAAGACAAATGGTTTTGAAGAGAACTCTTAGCCTTTGGGGGGGGGCCATGGCCCCCCCGGCCCCCCCTCTGGATCCGCGCCTGAGCTGAACTGATATTTTTGGGTGGCCTGAAAATTTCTCGGACTGACCTCCCCGTATGTGTATGTGCTGAATGTCCCCCCTGGGATGTGGCCAGTGTTTGAAATAACAATTTAACACATATTATGCTTAGTTTGCTTCGGATCGTCATTCGAATATTCGAATATTCGAACATTCGAATCACAATTCGAAATCTTTTAGAATTGCAGTTAGATCATCCCAGTAATTCCTTCTATGCAGGTTCGGCTGACAGGCGCAACAAGTGCGAAAAAGGACGTAAATTTGAAAGGATATTCTCTCACTTGGGATGTTATCGAAAAGGCGAAAGCTAACGAAATTACGAGCAAGCTGGAGAAAGAAATGCGAGGAAAGAAGATTGTGGAAAAGAAATCAAAGACTGATAGAATAATCAAGGTTAAGGAGAGAGAAAAGTCGCGAGGAAATGTCGTCACGATTTTGTTGCCAATTTCCATATCAGCTGTGTTACCCTTGTTTGTGATTGCATTTCTGTGTTATCATTTCAAGTCGAGGCGTACTTGGAGTTGTAAGAAAAGTCAGGCGGACAGTAGCAGTAAGGAGGAGAATGTCGTTGGCCAAGGACAAGCGTTGGGACGGATGAACGAGTATCGGTTGAATGCTGTTGATAATAGCTGGACAGGAAAGGTTAGAGAGGGGATTGGACGGATAGGAAATGGGGATGGTGCGGATATGTCGGATCACAATGTCGTGTCGGAGAAGAAAGTCGTGTCGGATCACAATGTCATGTCGGAGCTAAATGTTGAGGTAGGGTTAGATGTGTCGGGACAAAATTTCGTGGCGGGTGGAAAAGTCGTGCCGGGGCTGGATGCTGTGACGACGCAAAATTATGTGTTGGATGGTTCTGTGGACTCAGGGAGTGGACTACTTATGGTTTCTAAGTTTGCTGGAGATATTAGAGGAAAAGAGCTTGAAGTCTTGATGGGAACGGCGAATAGGCATGAGAACCGATCGGGGACGTTAGAGAAGTCGGGAACACTAGAAAAGTCGGGAAAGAGAAGCCAGAGAAATAGCATGTTAAGTTCAAAGGATGTTCACGCTAGTGTTTCATCATTCTACAAGGAGGACAATAAAAAGGTTCATGGTTATATGAAAGCGAGTGAAGAGAATGGAAATCCCATTGTAAATGCAAACACACAATTGTCGACGGGTTTGGCAAATAGAAACGTTGATATGTACTTATTTGATGGGGTTAGGGTTGATGAATCGAACTGTATGTCAAAAAGGTCTTCAAAAAGTGAACATGACACGATGTATGTCGATTTTGATGGCGTAGGCCCACGCGCTGCTCTTTGTGACAAAGCGAGAAAAAAGGAACGCTTTCATGGAAGGAATTCTAGAAATGGGAACAGCAAACATGGGTGCAGGAATAGTTCTAGGAGTGAGAAACGAAGAGGTGAGAGAGTTCGAGACAGAGAGTCGCGAAAGGCGCATAATCACTCCCCACATCATGATAGCCTAACCAGGCCTAAACGGATCGAAAATGAGATCTTTGTAGAAGCAGATTCATCTCGAGGTTCGCAACAGACATTAGACAGTTGCGAGTTGTATGAACTCAAGCGACATTCACCAGCATTGGTGTCCAGTGTTAGAGATCGACGTATCATAGCAGACAGCGATTCGCCTGTTATTCAGCGGCAGTCGGATTCCAGTACACATCGCCATTTCACTGAAGAAATCCCCGGGAATTATCGATACTATAGCAGTGATTCAGGGACGTACACGGGTCCTGAGACTCCTCACAGAAATGGAAGTGTCCGTACGGAAAGCGTCCATATACTTCAACAAAGAGACTTTATAAACGACCTGAACAGACCGCGGTATATGACTGACTCAGATAGTCGGGAAAGTGCGTACACAGAAAGCTGCCAAGGCTGTCTTAATGGTTATTGTAGTGGCGGAAAAGCCAATGATTTTGACCCAATTTTCCAGTCAAACGATGAAGGTCTTTGCACAGCTTTGGAGGAGTTTTCCGCTGTGGAGGACTACAAAGTCGCACGTGCTTTAGGCCATGATTTGAGCATATATGACAGGTCGATTACAGTGAATAACACATTGGATAGTAAGAATGAGTTTTTGGACACTCATCATAGTATTGGTAGTGGGTTTTCGGACACTCATCAGAACATTGGAAACACGGTTATGGAGAGCAGGTACGGGTTTTCGGGCACTCCTCACAGTATTGGTATTGGTAGTGGGTTTTCGGACACTCGTGAGAAAATTGGTAGTGATATTATCGAGAGCAGACATGGTTTTTCAGACGCTCCTCATAGTATTGGTAGTGGGTTTTCGGACACTCGTCAGAACATTGAAAACAAGATTATGGAGAGCATGCACGGGTTTATGGACACACGGCATAGTATTGGGAGTGGCAGTATAGAGAGCAAGAATGGTTTCATTGCTATTATTCCAGGTAGGAAGCACAGGAGCAGGGACTCCTCTAAGGCATCAAATTCAAGCAGAAGTTCTAATGATCATCAGAGTATTGCCAGCAGTATTTGCGAAGAAAGGTACGTCAACCGAGACTCTCCAATTAGCAATACTTCGAAAAGCTTCAGAGATTACAACCATGGGCACAAGGACTCCCCTTACGTTTACCGTCACCCAAGTGGCCGAATTGTGCATCAGCATGGGTTTATGGACACTCCTGAAAGCCACCACACTTCGAAGGATGGTGCTGACTACAAGCTTGACCAAGTGGATTCGAGTGGTATAATCGAGTACGCGCACGGACGTGCAGACTCCTTTGAAAGTAGCCATCATTCACAAAGCGCAGAAGACTTTAATCATGGACACAGGGACTCCCCATATCTCAGTGGACACTCGACAGCAAGATTCGATGATCGTGGATATTACACAACATTGAGGCCTACTTCTCATTTCGCACAGTATCGACACGACGAAATGGCTGGTGCTAGAAGTCATAACGACTCTCGGTCCACAAAATATGGTCACGATGAGATGCTCGGTTCTGGAAGTCATAACGACAGCTCTATTGTCATGGCGAAGACGAACAGTAATCATCATAAATGGCCGTTTAATTTACAGCATGACAACAGAACAATAAGACATCAAGAACGTTGCGTAGATAATGACTCGCTTACTGAAAGCTTTTTAATTGGTGAAGACACAGGGAACAAAGAGATTGAAAGCTTTTTAATTGCTGAGGACACAGGGTGCGAAGAGAGACATAATGATGGATTGTTGACACGATCAGATAGGGGAGGTTATTATGAGTCACATTGTCAATGTAGGCTGTGTTTAGAGCAGGTATATGGTGTACAGTAAAAACCAGACCTAGGAACTCAGGGCCCTTGGATCTTAGGAATATTAATATCAATATGAGAGCTACATCTTCCATGGTATCACGTTATAAGAAGCACACAGAATTGGCATGTGGAAATTGAAATTAACTTGTGCATCAAAATTTGATTGGGTGAGAAATTTGCATATGTCTGTGAGATACACTAGGGTTAGAGTTAGGGACTAGGGTTTTAGTTCGATGCACCAATAACATTGGGTAGAGAGAGACTATAACAGACACGAAGTTAGGCCAACTTTTCCATCTTTACCATACTTTGGAATACCATTTTTGAGAGCTGCAGGGAAACTTAGATTTTCGAAACATTTTTTAGCATTAAGAGTGCTTGAATCCTAGAGTCCCGTGGTCTGGTTTTTATTATACTGCCCAGTTATATAACAACATTTTTAATGGGGCCATTATATAGTAATGATGTTGGCGATAGATAATTTCCATAGTCACATGACTAATACCATGCTATTACTGTTGTGAATTAGTTGGCCACACGGAAACAACGAGAAGTCGTTTGGCGTAAGTATTGACGTAATTAGTATGAGTCCTCGTTGAACGGGGGGTCCTCACCTTGTAGTCTATGGTGCATTACAAGCTCGACGGCAGGCGGGAAAGTAATAATAATAATCAATTTATTTACAGTTGGTGGTGGCTCAAGTTTACATGAAACTAAAAATACCAACTATCTAATTACAAAGTATAAGTTAAAGCTTTTATGTCGTTATAAATACAATTCCTAGCCTCGCTTTGTCAGTTGTCCTTCAAAGCGAGGCTAGGAGGAGGTGGGAGACGGTAATCAAATTTCTTTGTTTTACGTGTTATGCAAAATTACAATCAACAAATATCAAAAGAAACCGCGCTTTCATGAGCTCCGCACCCTACGCACTCTCGTGACAAATGATCTAATGTCTGCCATTAGATTTATATAGCGACATAAAAGCTTAAAACCAAAGCTCTATTTGCGAATATTACAGTTACATTTTTCTCCCTTNTTCACATGAAACTAAAAATACCAACTATCTAATTACAAAGTATAATTTGAAGCTTTTATGTCGTTATAAATACAATTCCTAGCCTCGCTTTGTCAGTTGTCCTTCAAAGCGAGGCTAGGAGGAGGTGGGAGACGGTAATCAAATTTCTTTGTTTTACGTGTTATGCAAAATTACAATCAACAAATATCAAAAGAAACCGCGCTTTCATGAGCTCCGCACCCTACGCACTCTCGTGACAAATGATCTAATGTCTGCCATTAGATTTATATAGCCACATAAAAGCTAGCCTGCGCACAGACTTTACTTTGTTGCGGAGGAGGGTGGGAAAGACTTTCCCGCCCTCCTCCGCAACAAAGTAAAGTCTGTGCGCAGGCTACATAAAAGCTTAAAACCAAAGCTCTATTTTCGAATATTACAGTTACATTTTTCTCCCTTCCAGTTTTTGATCATGGTTTTAAACGTCTTGCTATTTTGTGCGAATTTTATGCTGTCTGACAAAGTGTTCCAAAGTATACTGCCTCTGAACGATAGTGAACTTTGTCTATATGAAGATGTTTTAATTTTTGGCAGCTGGAGGAGGTATCTTTGGTTATGAAAAACTCCGACTAAAAGGAAGAGTTAATGGCATTTGTGGATTCAAAGTCGGCGACTCGAACCACTCGAACCAATGGCAGCAGGGGTATTGTAGCGAGGTGCCAACTTCTGCGAGGGGTTGCTATCTTGGTTTGGAAATTGCCAAAACTCGTTCTATTGTAAAATTGGAATATCCTATTGTTTTAGTTAACAATGATGATTGCTCTCCAACTTTGGGCGTTTCTGAAAATTAATGGGGTGACCGTTCACTTCCGAAGGTCCCGCGAGTCACCATAAAGTTCCCTTTGATTAAGTTTAGCTCTGGGAATTTCACAGTAGTCAGAACAATTCACATAGCCTGTGAGAATATTAGGAAACTGTTACACTATGATGATAAAACCGGATAAAAACAATAATCTGAGAGCAAAGATATAAAGAAAGCTAACCCGCCTTATTTTTGTAAACAGATATTGCAAGTCACTTTACAGAATATGAATCAGTTGGCTTGAAGATAAGGTTGGTTGCCCACAACAGTCGCTAACCCAAAGACGCATTGCTTGCTAACCATGATCCTTTGTGGCGCCAAAGTCGACTTTCGTTTTATCTGAAAGCACTGTTACGACTTTCGAAAGCACTGTCGACCTTGCTTCTGAATGCATTGTCTGAAAGTCGTTTTTGGCCTAAGTTCTTTTTGTCTTGCTTTTCATTCGGCGCGCAAAGGATCATGGTTGACAATGGGTCTTTAACAGCAAATCTTGTACGAGAGTCCGGAAGGGGTACAATGGGCTCTGGGATTTGCCTAAAATGATACTCTGGCAATGGGATTTTTGGGCAGGGACTGGGAATACAAACAGTAAGAACAATAGAACAATCGACTAGTAAGAACAATTTGAACAATAGACCAATAGAACAGTAAGAACAATAGACTGGGAATGGGATTTGATGACTGACTGTATATTCACAAAAAGGGACTGGGACTTACCACAAATCACGCCTGGGAAAATGGGAGTGAGGAGCCCCCCCCCCCCTCCCCCTCTCTTTTACTTCCAATTGCTTAGTTAAATATGGCTCACTATACTTACGAATTTGGACTTCCCAAACAGTTTTTATGTGTAGCCCTTTTACCAAAGTTAGCTCAAATATTCGTTCATTGTAGTCTTAATGCTATGGTCCATCCCCCCAATGCTATCACCAATTCCCCCATGTACAATCAATTAAGTATGGCTTAGAAAAACAATTTATTGTAGCGAATTGTAAATATTTGTTGTATGTATAGTTAATTAATGCAGCTCTGTCGATCAGGGTTTAAATGCGGACATCATAAATTCAAACATGCAGATTCTCGCAGATTCTCGCAGATTTACTCGCATATTCTTGTATTGCCCATTTGAAAGGTGCTCATTTGAAGAGGCAGAGGGCGTTTCTCTTTACAGGGCCTTCACCAAAATTGGCTTAGCAAAGCAGCATTTCAAAACAGGAGCCAAAATTATATAAATTTGAGGACACAGATGCTAAACCCATTTTACGCCATGCAAGGTGCCCATTTGAATAGAAGTGGAGGCTGTTTCTCTTCAAAGGGCTTTCACCAAAATTTGGCTTGGCAAAGCAGCATTTCAAAACAGGAGCTAACATTATATAAATTTGAGGACATGAATGCTAAACCCATTAATCCCATTTTACACCATGCAAGATGCCCATTTGNTTCTTGTATTGCCCATTTGAAAGGTGCTCATTTGAAGAGGCAGAGGGCGTTTCTCTTTACAGGGCCTTCACCAAAATTGGCTTAGCAAAGCAGCATTTCAAAACAGGAGCCAAAATTATATAAATTTGAGGACACAGATGCTAAACCCATTTTACGCCATGCAAGGTGCCCATTTGAATAGAAGTGGAGGCTGTTTCTCTTCAAAGGGCTTTCACCAAAATTTGGCTTGGCAAAGCAGCATTTCAAAACAGGAGCTAACATTATATAAATTTGAGGACATGAATGCTAAACCCATTAATCCCATTTTACACCATGCAAGATGCCCATTTGAATAGAAGTGGAGGCTGTTTCTCTTTAAAGGGCCTTCACCAAAATTTAGCTTGGCAGAGCAGCATTTCAAAACAGGAGCCAAAATTATATACATTTGAGGAGATAAATGCTAGACCCATTAAAAACTTTGGCTTGGCACAGCAGCGTTTAAAAGAAGCAGCCATAATGTTATACATTGTAAGGACATGAATACTGACTCGTTTCACATCCTGGAAAGTTCCCCTTTCATAAGAGGCAAAGGCGTTTCTCGTTCAAGGACATTCACCAAAATTTAGCCTTTTCTTGACGAATTTGTCACCACGTTTGACCAGCTTTTAGCTTTATGGTCCCACAAATCCGATTTGCCATCCTCTTTTCCAAGAGTTTTCTTGTTCAGAAAGATGACTGATGCCTCAGGAATTTAGTAGAATGGCTACCAAACAATAGCAGGTAGCACCACTATCCTTCGCAGAGGCTGTATTAACGGAGGACGAATAGGATCCTTGGTCCTTCAGTAATACAGCCTCTGTGAAGGAGAATGAGGTAGCACCGTATTCCAGTGTAATGTGCGTTTGAGTAACCTCATGCGAAAGTGTCCTATTGGACAAACGCATAACAGGATTTGGTTATGCGACAGTGTCCCATATTGTTTTACAAAGGGTACATACACAACGCATAATCGATGCAGTAACGATAACGGTGTACCTACATTTTATACCACCGTTATTCTTACAGCATGAGTAAGATTTTAAGCCAACGAATAATAATTCACAACTTTTTCGATAGCTAGGGAAAATTTGCCTCTCCTGCAGTAACGATAACGGTGTACCTATATTTTGGCACCACCGTTATTCTTACAACGTGAGTAAGATTTTAAGTCAAAGAATAAAAATTCACAACTTTTTCGATAGCTATGGAAGATGTGCCTCTCCTGCAGTAACGATAACGGTGTACCTATATTTTGGTACCACCGTTATTCATACAAAGTGAGTAAGCCAAAGAATAAAAATTGACAACTTTTTCGATAGCTAAGGAAGATGTGCCTCTCCTGCAGTAACGATAACGGTGTACCTATCTTTTGGTACCACCGTGATTCTTACAACGTGAGTAAGATTTTAAGCCAAAAAATTAAAATTCACAACTTTTTTGAGATCAAAGGAAGATGTGCCTCTCCTGCAGTAACGATAACGGTG